>PVIH01000259.1:296824-408664 GCA_004025045.1 Sigmodon hispidus
ATTCACACTCCAAAGGTATTAGCTCAACTATGTTCATAGCAGCATTATTTGTAATAGCAAGAACCTGGAAACAACCTAGATGTCCCTCAACTGAAGAATGGATTAACAAACTGTGGTACATCTACACAATGGAATACTACTCAGCAGTAAGAAAAAATGATATCCTAAAATTCGCAGGCAAATGGATGGATTTGGAGAAAATCCTCCTGAGCGAGGTATCACAAACTCAGAAAGAGAAGCAGGGGATGTACTCACTCATTTGTGGTCTCTAAACAAACAAACAAGAAAAAAAAGCCAAGCATGCCCAAACTGCAAACCACAACCACTGAACAGCTTGGGCTCAGAAACACCCTGGACTGACCCTTAGGATCCCACTCCACCTAGAGGAACACCTGACTCACTCTTGAAGGAGGGAGGACAAAACTGGATTTGCCAGGAGCGGAGACTGAACTAAGCATTATTGGGTCAGTGGGACCATAGGACTGTCTGCTCCCTGCCCAGGGAGGGGATGGGGAGTTGTGGAGAAGAAAAAATGACCTGATGTGGCGGGAGGGGGAAGGGACCTTGAATAAGGATATACAAGGATGGAAAAAAAAATTTAGAGGGAAAGCTGAACACAAAGTAAATATATGTGTAGCAATCTTATTTGCATTATCACCCTTGATAAGTCATGCTTATGATTTTTATCTTCTTTATAGTTATTGTTAACTTATCAGCTTTTTAAATTCATTTTACTATTTTTCTTGATAAATACAAAATAAATAAAGAAGAAGGAAAAAAAAAGAAAAAAATATATATAACAACATGAAGAACCACATGGCACCACCAGAAGAATCTGGTGGTTCTACAACATCAAGACCTGAACATAGTAATGAAGAGGAAACAGAAGGAAACAACTCTAAAAACAACTTTATAAAAATAATAAAAGCTGGAGAAATGGCTCAGCGGTTAAGAGCACTGTCTGCTCTTCCAGAGGACCCGGGTTCGATTCCCAGCACCCACATGGCAGCTAACAACTGTCTGTAGTTCCAGTTCCAGGCAAACACCAAGGCATATAAATAAATAAAGTTTTTAAAAAAATAATAAAAGCCTTAAAAACAGACATTAAACATTCCCATAAAGAAATAAAAGAAAATACAAATAAAAAATTGGAAAACATTAGTAAATCCCTGAGGGGAAAAAACAAACAAACAAATGAACAAACAAACAAACAAACAAACAAACAAAAAACAAGTGAAGTAAACATGTCAAGATTTAAAAAATTAAAATACGAGCAATGAAGAAGACACACTGAGGCAATCCTGGAAAAAGAATACCTGAAGAAATAAATTAGAAGTACAAATGCAAACATAACCAACAGAATTCAAGAGATGGAAGAGAGAATATTTGGAGTGAAAGATTCAATAGAAGAAACAGATTTTGCAGTCAAAGAAGACACTAAAACTGAAAAATATCATAATACAAAGAATTCAGGAAATATGGGACATCATGAGAAAACCAAACCTAAGAATAATTGAAATAGAAAAAGGAGAAGAATACCAGTTCAAAGGCACAGATATATTCAATAATATCATAGAAGAAATCTTTCTCAACTTAAAGAAGAAAATTCTTATAAAGATAACAGAAGCTTATGGAACACAAAGTAAACTAGAACTGCCCCCCAAAAAATGTCAGCTTGCCACAAAATAACGAAGCCATTAAACCTATAGAACAAAGAAAGAATACTAAGAGCTGCAAAAGAAAAGGGCTAGTTACTTGTAAAGGCAGACCCATCAGAATAACACCAGATTACTCAATGGAAACAAAGAAAGCAAGAAGGTCCTGCTCAGATGTTATACAGACACTTAAAGAGGATGGCTGCCAACCCAGACTATTATATCCAGGAAAACTATCAATCATCATAGATAGAGTAAACATATACTTTATGACAAAACCAAATTTAAACAATATCTATCCACAAATCTGGCCCTACTGAAAGCAGGAAAACCCCCAAGAACCCACAGGATGTCACTAGATAGGTCCCCAACCAATAATAGAGGGGCGTCTAAACAGGAATTCCCCTATATTCAATTGAATAACCACCCTAAGTGTTATTACAGAACCTACACTCAACAATGAATGGAAATGGAGGCCGAGATGCATGGATGAGCTGTGGGCTGAGCTCCCCTTATAGCTGGAGAGTCGCGGAGAAAAGTCTGTATGAGGAAGGAGATAGCGAGTATGAGGAAGAGTCCCACAGAGATGGCTCTCTGGAGCTCTGGGGAACTCACTGAATCAAGAACAGTCCCTCAGGAACCATAGGGAAAAGAGCTAGGCTCTCCAAGGGTAGGCAACTGTCGATTGGCATGGGCAATAAGTGAAGCCTCGAGGGGTGGGATCAGACTGTGTAATTGTAAATGAGCTGGCACCTTGGATCCAATTCCCTGCAGAGGAGTCCCTAACCCAGCCTTGATACTGGGACTAGGCAAAAGGATCTGCCTGGAGTGGATGCACCATGCTGAGTTGACCTACTTTGGGCCTTTTATTCTCCCTGTGAATCTATTTCATCTACATTCTCTTATACAATTGGTTGTTTTCCAGGCATTACCATTCCTACCATGGGCACTGTCTCTTATCTTCTCTCAATCACAATTTTATTTTCTCTTCTATGTATATGTACCTTTGGCGACTTGCCTAACTTTTTACTGAAGTATGACAGACTCACGTCTTAGTTTTGCCACCACTCTCTATTTCTTTGATAGATTTATCCTGAAGGTTACACTGGCAGATGAAAACCTACCAGGGTCCAAGTGAATGCTAACCTCAGGTAAATGGACTTGCTGAAGATTATGGGTTTCTAAGAGATATAAACTATATTGGAAAGATGTAAAGCATATCCACGTAAGCATATTTGAGAGAAATGTCTAAACGAAATACAAACAAAAGGAAAATTTATATGTGAGACTCTAATAATGGCATTTAAGATTCATTTTCATATGTCAAAAAATATTAAGTCTTAATTTTTCATTTTGTTTCTTAAAAAATTGTCTTTAAATTACAGAAAATTTAAGTACTATACAATCTGAAGCAGACCTTGATCATCTCACTATTCATGAAAGCTTTCAAGTAGAATACAGGTAGACTAAATTGACATATTCCCTAGTACTCAGAAATTAAGATAATTTCCAAGAGCCATGTCAGAAAACTCAGATTCATTGAAATTGTTAACTGCCTGGTTATGGTGCTGCCAAAGAATGAGAGCATGTTCTAGGTGTGAAGTTAATGTCTGGGGTCCTGATTTCCCTTAAAGGAGACAGGAGCCTATGAACAGCTTTTCATCATGGTTCATGGTTTTGAGCACAACAGGTATCTAATAAAGATTATACCACAAATGTATTAGTAGGTGAGTAAAAAAGATACCTTAATCTTAAAAAAATATCTAATTATTTGGTATGTCGAAAGTGCAAGACTCTCAAATGTACTTTTATTTTGGCATCACCGAAGGAGGAACATACCCCAGGCCCTTGAGACACAAATTGTTCCAGATAACCCAGATATAATTGTGTTGATATAAAGCACAATTCCTTCTCAAAGCCAGTAAGATGAGAATTATTCTGAGCCAAAGATGGCTTGCAATGACCTTAGGGTATGGATTTAGATTTCCATATTCTAATATGGAAGAGGTTATATAACATTTTATAGGCACAGACAATACAAATCATAAGCCAAGACATATTCACAAATACTTTGGTCGGGACATAACAGAAGTGGGAAGTGGGGGACCTCTGCCACAGATAGATTTTAGTTTCTATTTTATGATGTTTTTCAGTTTTGGTTTGGTGGAAGCTGATGCTTTTCTAACGTACTACATGATGAATTCTTTACCTGATAGTTGAAAGGATGTTAGACTAGACATGAAGGTCAAGGTTGGCAAGAAGGTTAAAGATAGCTTAGGATAATTTGTCTCTGGATATGCTACATTCTAATTGTACAATCATGAACTCAATAAATTTTATAGAATCTTTAACATAGGGTGGCTTTGTTTGGGGAACTTTCATTCATATTAATGTTCACTGTCTTTTAACAGAAGTCTAGTTATTCTACTATAGCTTTTCACTGTAAACTGTTATTTCTGGATATGTTCTGATCTGTCATATAGTATTTCTGAGATAATCTTAACCAGAGCAATAAGACATTAGCCCTCATCTCTTGTTACAAGAATTTATTTGAATGTGTGCACTTTGGATAATTTAAAATGTAAGCTTAGTAAAATCAGCACTTTTAACAGTAGTTTTGGAAACCTGAAGAGCTGCTGTGTGTACTCGGTCTGGGACTAGAGAAACCAGTTACACCTTTGCTGGTTGTTCATTTCGGATTAACTTGGGAAATATGGTCTCTGCCTCAAAAATCACTGCTTCTTTTTTCCAGCAACAGTTCATTTAGAGCACCCAGGTGGCATAGCATTTTTTGTATGTCTGTCAGGGCACAGACCCAATTCTATGCTCTCTTGTGAGGAAAATTTTCCAGATAAGTCAGGTAGAAGATATATTGACAGTTACAAAGGGAAGAGGTCCCATTAGATAGTCAAAGAACTGTTGACACAATCAGAAGAGATATGTTCAAGTCTGACAGCTGATCATAATTTCTAGAGACATGAAGTCCTAGGCTATATGAGTATCCTTTTTTAAAAATACTCCCAGGAATTATTATAAAATATAAAGATGAAATATGAATGAGAAACAAACTAGCTTCATGGTTCTGAGATTTTTCATATATTTATAAATTACTGTGGTTACTTTAACAGAAGCTCAAACATGATCAGACAGTCCTTACTTCTGTGGTGGGGGAGAGAGGGTTTAAGTGACTTACCTTGATTGTTGGCTTGAGTTTTCATGATTTATTTGTAGTGAACAGAGTATGCAAAGTTGAAAACTGTAAATTTACAGTGGAGAAAGGTAACAAGCTACTTTGACTACATTTATTTTATAGCCTTAGTGATGTGACTCAAAGATTGTAAGTCCTTAGCATTCTCTCTGGAAACCAGTAACCATGGTGCTCATGAGGAATGCAAGTATTCATATCAAGGTGCTTTATATACAAACTGACCTATTCCAATGCTTCATGTTACAAAAGTCATCAAACTACTGACAGTCATAGTTACTGATATGTCTTAAGGAAACAAGATAATGAAAAAAGGTGCTGTTGTGGACCTTGGTTCCAAATATTGACATATGCTAACCTATCAAACCTCAGCATTTCAGAACATGGTTGAATTTGGTTACAGAGTTTTTAATTAGGCCGCTATGCTAAAAATGAATGCCTTTGAATAGGCCTTTATTCAGTATGAATGATGACCTTCTAGGAAGAGGATGCTGGAACATAAACACAGAAAGAAAAGCAGATGATCTCATAGGGAGAGGTAGTACCCACAGGCCATGGATGGATGATCAAAGTAAACAAATCTGAAGACACACTGAGCTTTGATTTGTAGCCTAAAAAAACTGAGAACATAGATTTTCTCTATTTGTGTCACTTTGAAAGCAGAGTTGTGAACTATGTTAAGTTGCTTAAACAGATTAGGAGATACAATACCTGTATGGGATTGTAGAAGACAAGGAAATATTGTGGAAAGGCTAGCGAAAACTAAATAAAGTTTAAGGTACAATCATTAGTATAATGAATTTCCTTACTTGTTAGATTTAATAACTCCAAGAGATTAAGACCTAGGTATTAACATCAAGGAAAGTGAATAAACTGTATGTAACAACTAGTAATTTCAATTTTTATGAATAAGATTTCAAAAGAACATGCTGAAAACAAAGGCCAAATAGGAAATCTAAATAAGATACAATGTACAAGATAGAAAGTCTTAATAGTAAAATAGAACCCTATAACAAGCACAATAAAAAAGATGCATTGGAGTGAAGTCAGAGAGGAGATAACCATGGCATTGGGAGGGAGCCAGAGAGCAGTTGCTTCTTATGTACCTTCTCTGCTTTATGTGCACAGCCTTTCACTCTAGCCTCACACAGCCCTTGCTGTAGTTATTGAAATCTTCCTTCATTTTCATCTTGATAGTATTAAATCTGAATACTGACTCACAAGGGCTTATTGGTGAGGATTCAGAGACATTCAGACTTGAGATAAATGTATATCAAAAATTAGTCTAGGACTATCACTCCCAGGTATGATTTGTTCCTCATTAAAGTCCCAAACCTTGTTACACACACACACACACACACACACACACACACACACACACACACACAAAATGATTTATCACCAGGCCTGGCCACTCTGAACATAGAATGTTTTTATTTAATAGGGAGTCTAACAAGTAATTGATGATGTTGATAGGGATACAGGAGATGGTTTTTGAATTTATGTACCCACTAACCCATGAAGCTCAGAAGGCTTTGAATTCCTGTTTTATGCAGAGAATATCAATACTTGAACAGTTGTTTACTGGTTTTATTCTGCTTTACAGAAGGGAAAGCACTCTATTACCCTAATAGGACTATCAGATGTCTCATAATCAAATCTATATTTCTTGATATTTGTCATAATTGCAGCCTCACTATCTATAACAGTATCATAATACATGCTCAATTAATATGTGGCAAATGATGGATGAGTAAAATATTGGAAGAGAAAGTCATTTAATTGGCCATTTAATTTTGTAGTATTACCTCTTTACATGTGTAGAGAGGTAAAACACACACAATCATGTTGAAAAAACTGGGGTGAAAATTACTATTTTGTATGAAAAACCCCTCAATATTTCTAGTTGTATACTCAGACCTTCTTGACTCTACTGTAATTTAAACTCAGTTTCAATACACTATAGAATGACATTTATAGAACTTCAAGTATTCAGAAAAATGAAGTTAATTAAGTTTTGTAAGTACAAAAATTAACAATCAATAATTGTTGTGTCTGCAGATATCTGTTCTTAACTTAAGAGCATATCCATTTTTTACAACAACTAAGATCATTGAAATCAGTCTCTACAGTTGAATACAATACAATAAAACATATATGTCCTTGAATGTGAATCATCACAAAAGTGGAAGAACCTGGGTAAACATGTGAGATTGCGTTTACAAAATATTTCTAACCAGAGTTTGAAGAGATAAGGAGAACACAAAGACCCTGCTGCATTTCCAAAGTCTAAATAGCTTTCTCAAATGAAATAGCATTCATGAGGCTCATTTGGTAACAAAATTCATGTTACAGAATTGAAAGATAAGTAGAGAAAAATGTTCCATTTCTATTCTCCAACATCACAAGTTGTCATTAATTGCTGCAATCTAACTGTCCACCTGACAGATGTGTTTAAGCAAAGGCTTGTAAGCCTTTAATGATTCATAAACTTCTCTGAGCTTTGGTTGATAACCACTCATCTCCATGAATAATGACTCTCGTCACATTGTCTGACTCCCCACCATTAGCAATCAGTGTTAGTGTGCACACCATATCCTCTTCCATAGAAACTGGTCCAGAGGTATTTTACAAGAATACATTCAATATCTCTGTAGCTCCTTTACAAAGATAGGGAACAAGGTGGTATGTAGTTCATTAATTTGTAAATTCTGAGAAAGTAATCTGTGGGAGCCTAAAATCTGTGGGTTGAAATCTACCCCTAGAGGCCATAGTGTGAAGCAGGAATCAAGACTTTTACCAGCAGGCTGATATGGTTGTCAGATTCATTACATATATGTGATAAAATTTTTTGGAATATAATGTTTCAGTTCCCTCATTTATAAGATTAGTATTTTAACACTTACCTCAGAGAGTGTATAGAGATCTTTAGAAAGCACAAAAATGCTGTCTATAAGGATCAATAGCCATTGCCTTGCTTCTAATATTTACTTGATTTATTTCTTTTTTTTTTTTAAAAAAAAAAAAACAACTTTATTTATTTATTTATTTATTTATTTATTTATTTATTTATTTATTTGCCTTGATGTTTGCCTGGAACTGGAACTACAGACAGTTGTGAGCTGCCATGTGGGTGCTGGGAATTGAACCCGGGTCCTCTGGAGGAGCAGAGGGTGCTCTTAACCGCTGAGCAATCTGTCCAGCCCCACTTGATTTATTTCTATTGCAGAGAACTAGATCACTTCCCTCAAATCAGAGCTGCACAGCAGAAAAATCATAAAGATATCAATAACACTCTGGCTTCCATTTTAGAGGCATTCTCCCTGGGAACTTCAAGAGAGGGAGAACACAGGTGAGGTGAGAGAACAGCTCCCTTTGCTGAAGCTGAGGTCACGCTAAAGAGCCCTGAAGAAGTCAAATAAACACGAAAAATTCCTCTTTGGTTTAGAGATAACCTGGGATGTACATCTTTATTAATTCATCAGAATACAATATGATACTGTTATCTACAGGTACACTGATGTTTTCAGATTTTTAGAACTTGCTCATTTTTTCTAAAGTGAAATTTGTACCCATGGATTATCCCTTGTTACTTCCCTTTTTACTCTATGATGTTATGCATTTATATTAGATGCCTTAAATAAGTGGAATGAAGCTATATTTGACCTGGTATGATGGTTTATTTTACCTAGTAAAGCATCTTAAAGGTTCACCTATTATATACATATATGTATGTGTATATAGATGTATATATATTACTGAATTTTCTCCTTTGTGAGTGTATTATATTTAGTACAGGAGGTGCCACACATCCTTTTTTCATTTAAACACAAACACTTGTATTTGTTTATTTATTTGTTTGTTTGTTGTCCATGCATGTTCACAAGCCTATGTGTCTCTGTGTGTGCTTTTGAGTAGGTGTGTGATGAAACACTTGAAGTTATATAAAAAAAAAAAGACTTACATGGGCTGGTATTCTCCGCTAGCCAAGTAGGTCCTGGAGAATAAACTCTAATAATAAAGCTTGATGTTGGGTACCTTTATTTGTTTAGCCATATTGTAAGCTCTACAAAATAATTCTTCTCTTTTCTTTTTTTTTCCTGCTGTCTACTCCTTCTAGGCTAGCTAGATTTTAATTGTTCTATAGCTTTCAGCTGTAATATTAAGTATCTTGCATGAGATTTCTCTAGGCTTTTTATAAGGCATCTAGTGCTATGAATTTTCCTCTTTCTTCTTCTTTCATTGTATTTTGTAAGTTTGGGTATGTTGTGGATACATTTTCATTGAATTCTAGGAAGTCTTTGATTTCTTTTACTTCTTCCTTGACCCAGAGGTGGTTAAATTGAGAGATGTTCAGTTTCCATGAATATGTAGTGTATTGTGTTGTGGTTGAACTCTAACTTTAGTACATGGTGCTCTGATACAATACAGGGAGTTATTCTCATTTTTTGTATATATTCATATTTGCTTTACAACTGATTAGGTGGTCAATTTTAGAGAAAGTTTCATGGGGTCCTGAGAAAGAGGCATATTTCTTTGTGTTTGAGTGAGAAGTGCTGTATATATCTATTAAGTCCATTTGAATCATAACATCTGTTATATTCTTTTTTCCTGGTTCTTTTTCTGTCTGGAAGACCTATCTGTTGAAGAGACTGGGGTAATGAAGTCTCCCTCTATTTTATTTTATGAGGTTCAATGTATTTAAGCTTTAGTAATTTTTTTATCCATGTATCCCCTTGTTCAGGTTCCCTAACCCATCCTGCCCCTCCCAGTCACTCAATCTTCTCCATCAGTTTATCTGCTCCCCAGCAAGTGCAGGAGGTCCCAAGTCCCAGGAGGCTTAGTTCAATATCCACTCCAGGCACCTGCTTTCCTTACCCCTAATTCAAGACTGACTCAGATGTTTCTCTGGAGGGAATGGGCTCCAAGGTACCAGTTCAAGGTGTTTCAGATCGCAAGCTGTTCAGTGGTTGTGGTTTGCAGCTTGGACATGCTTATCATTTTTTGTTTAAAGTCCAACAATGAGTGAGTACATTCCCTGTTTATCTTTCTGAGTTTATGAGATCTTGCTCAGGAGGATATTCTCCAAATCCATCCATTTGCCTGCAAATTTTAGGATATCATTTTTTCTCACTGCTGAGTAGTACTCCATTGAGTAAATGCACTATAGTTTGTTAATCCATTCTTCAGTTCAGGAGTATCTAGGTTGTTTCCAGGTTAATGCTATTATGAATAATGCTGCTATGAACATAGTTGAGCTAATTTCTATCTATTCTTATTTCAAAGATTGGTTGAATGTTCAAAATCATTTCTTGTATCCTCAAGGAAGTAAAGAGATTAGGAGTATGAGAATATCTCAGCAATATTCTCTATTGTAGTTTTACATAGAGAGCCTCTTTTCTTCTCATGAATCATTTGAAACATAAATATCTCATTGCATTTTAATTGTTCAGAAAATTCTGAATAAAAAGGTATAGCATGCAATTACTGCTTGCTCATAAAATACTGTAATTATTTTCTTAAATTTAAATGCAATCTTAGAATATGGGCAATATAAACTCTATACAAACACTATAAATATTTTATTAGGCATTCAGTTTCTTATTTATATTTTTGTAATTTTTCAGAGATGGGGCATCAGAACTTGCTTTGAAAAGGAAAAGATTTTCTCTGGTTTGAACTGAAAGTTACTCATGCAACTTAATCACAGAACCTTACCCTCAACTGGACACTTTGAATTTTACAAATGAGATACTTAAACACTGGTAAAAACAAGAATACAATATTGCTAGCAATTTGAAGGATTTTAAAAACTACAAAGTATCTTGTTAGCCAATGAACTAATATTGAGAAATAATATTAGTATTTCACTAATATTGGGAAAGACCAAGGGAAGAACCAACAAAGAACAGAAAAAAATATTCTGAATTTTCCAGGAGCCAGAGCCATACGGAACTATAAGCAACTAAGGAGTCAATAGCACACATATACAATTTTAATTAGCAACAAGAGATGGTTGCTCATTTTCACATTTCTGTGTGTATTTTAGGGACTTGACTGCAAGTTTTCAAGTCTACTTTCAGTATTTATTGTCCAGTGAATTGTAGTTAATATTCTATCAGTGAGAGAGAGTGCCAAGTGATCTGAAAGTAGCAACAGTGGCTTGATCTTTGTTACACCTGTAGCAGCTGTGCCAGGTGCAGGGATGGTAGCTGTGCAGGTGGAGTTGACTCCAGCTCTCTCAGCCTTCAAAGGGAATTTTCAGCTTTTGTTTAGGTTCTACAGGTTCACAGGATTTCTTTATTTCTAAAAGTTGCTGTGTTTTCTGACCTCCCCCATGCCATTTCATAAAAATAAACGTCCAAATTTTTGTATAAAGTCCTTGAAAGTCTTTTTTTTTTCACTCAACTCTGGTACAGTATTTGGTATTATACTATGTCCTATAGTCATTAGTGTTTTAAATCTGAGTATTGTTAGGTAACAGTCAGTCTTATTATCCATGTGGCTTCTTCTCAATTACATGCTTAACTCTTCTAAAAGGTAGTAAAAGGAAATCACTGACATTGCTTTTTTAATAAAAAACAGGATAGTAAATGGTGACCAAATCTTGCTTTCTTTCAGAGGTATGAATATATACATACCTCTGTATATATATATTCATATATATACAGGAAAGTAAAATTAATTCTATGCTTGAGATCCTAAAATAACATCCTGATTCACTGAAGTAATATCTCAATCCATGTCAAGAGGGATGTTATAATTGTAGTTGGTACAATTTGGATGCATACACTTGATTCCATAGGTATTTGCTATTCATAATAAGAAAAGTGTAAAATATAATCAGCAAAACAGCAGAGAGTATTCATTAGATATCCATAGTTTTCTACTTAAAATATACTTTGTTTTTCTTTATTTATTGTTTCTTCTGACAGGCCTTACAAAAATATTTTTATTCAAGTGTGTCATAAACTTTGGCTTCATTCACTTACTTTTTCCCATTCAACTTGTCCTCTTCCTTCTCCAGATAATTTTATTTCTAGTTTCATGTATCAAACATCATAGACTATGTATATGAATAATTTTATATGTCTAAATAAAATTTGAGATACCCAAATAAGAGGGAATGAGTGTTGTATCTGTTTATTTAACTTAATAATATGTTTTCAAATTGCATCTATTTTAATAAATGACTGAATATAAATTCATTGTTTATATATAGCCACCTTTTCTTACTTCATTCATCTTCTGACACACTCACTCCTAGGCAGATTCCATAAAGTGATTGTAACATAAATGTGCAACAGCCTCTGGAGTATATCAACTCCTCACAGATTTCTTGGATATGTACTCTGGAGTGATAAACATGATCATGTGTTTTTTCCTTCAGTTTGTTTATATGATGGATGACACTTACGGTTTTTTGTGTGTTCAATCATCCCTGCATTTCTGGGATGAAGCCTAGTTTATCATGGTGGATGATAATTTTTTATATGTTGTTGTTTATGGTTTACCAGAATTTGGTTGAGAATGTTAGCATCGATGGTCATGAGGGAAAATGGTCTGTAATTCTCCTTCTTTGTTACACCTTTGAGTGGCTTGGGTATTAGGAGAATTGTGACCACATAAAAAGATTTTGGCAATATTCCTTCAATTTTTACTGTGTGAAACATTTTGAGGAGTATTGATAGTAGCTCATCTTTGCATGTCTGGCAGAACTCTGCCCTGAAACCACCTGGACCTGGGCTTTTTTTACTTGGGAGGCTTTTAATGACAGCTTCAATTTTCCTTTAGGGTATAGGTCTGTTTAGGTTTTTAATCTGATCTTCATTTAATTTTGGTGAATGGTACCTGTCCAGAAAGCTGTCCATTTCTTCTAGGTTTTCCATTTTTGTGCAATATAGAATTTCAAAATATGACATGATAATTTTTCCTGGGGTCTGTTGTTATGCCCCCCTTCTCATTTCTGATTTTCTTAATTTGGATATTCTCTCTCTGCTGCTTGGTTAGTTTGGATAAGGATATATCTATCTTGTTGACTTTCTCAAAAAACCAACTCTTTCATTTATTGACTCTTTGTATTGTTCTTTTTGTTTCAATTGTATTGATTTCAGCTCTAAGTTTGATTATTTACTGCCGTCTACTCCTTCTAGGTGAGTTTGCTTCTAATTGTTCTAAGGCTTTCATCTGAGCTGCTAGGTCTCTAGTGTGGGATTTCTCTAGGTTTTTCATATAGGCATCCACTGCTATGAATTTTTCTCTTAAAACTACTTTCATTGTGTCCCACAATTTGGGTACATTGTGGATTCATTTTTGTTAAGGTCTAGGAATACATTGATTTCTTTCTTAATTTCTTCCTTGACCCAGAGAGGTGGTTTAATTGAGTGATGTTTAGTTTCCATGAGTTGGTAGGCTTTCTTTGGGTTTTGATGTTGTTGAAATGATACAAAGGATTATTTCCACTTTTGTGTGTGTGTGTGTGTGTGTGTGTGTGTGTGTATATATATATATATATATATATATATATATGTCACTTTCTGACATCAGTGGGTTAACACTTCTAAATAGGATTCAAACTCAGACATAGCTGAATTCAGAGCTCTTTTCAATTTCTTTATAAATAAGCTCCATTTTAGTAAGATCTTATATCTTAGAAATTTCTGAATGCAGTGGCCTTCACAGTTTTTTGAAACACATGGGTGAAATACATCATGCTTGAATGCATATTTACAATGTTAAAATTATTTCATGTTTGTATATGAGCATAAAATGATATATAGGTATGTAGGATTTTATGTAGTGCACATGTACCATTTCATACTTGTAGAAAACAAACACTTAAAGTGTTTGTCTTAAACTTGTACTTTGTTTGAGTCAGAGTCTCTCAGTGTTTATCAGTCATATACTAGGCTAGCTGTCCCAAAGCTTCCAGGAGTTTAACTATCTCCACTTCCTTCCTCATTATAGAAGCAATTGGTTTAAAGGTTTGTGCTGTCATTCAAGGTTTATATGGTTTCTGGATTCAAATTTAGCTCTCCATGCTTGCACAGAATGTACTCTGTTCACCCATTCATCTCCCTTACTCCAATAAATAAATAAAGATAATATATATTTTCAAATATATATGCAATATATATATAATACATTTCATTCACAGAGCCATTTCCCTCACTCCAATAAAGGTCGATTAAAAGATATTTTCAAATATGTATGTAATATATAAAAATGTATAAACAAGAATGTGTATGTGTATAGGCTCATGTATGGAAGTCAGAAGATATCTTTGAGAGTGGATTCTCTCCTTCCGCCATTTAGGTTCAGGGGGTGAATCTCAGCTCACCAAGCTTGGTTATGAGTGACTTTACCTGCTGCTAAAATTCCTGGTGCCTGAAGCCCAAAAATTCTTTATGTAAAACTTAAGGACTCTAAAATAGGAAAAACTTGCATAAAATTTTGATTAAAATTGCTTTGAAATTTTGCTTTACTTAGTAGTCTTTGAAAAGTTTGCTATACTATAGAATTTTGAAAATTTTCCATACTCAAACATCAGCATGAATGTTGTGAAACGGGCAGAGTTTAAATATCTAGACACTGAGAAGCTATTTAATTTTCATAAAGGTACTAATTTTAGACTTTTAGCCTAGCATAGATTAATATTCTATGGAAATTTTACATATCTTTGTGCAAATACTCACTAAACAAGCATTTCATGATTTTATGAATTCACTTATGCTATACAGAGCTTGCTATGAAAATATTAACCGACTTTTTCAAATAGACTTAGATGATAAAGCTATTCTCTGCCCACTTTCTAACATTTGAAGAAAATTCTATATTTTTGACCTGTTGATGTAAAAAAGGTTTACTTTTTGCATTTTTTCTTAATTTTCACTTAAATTCACCCATAATTTGCAACTTAGTAGACTGAATTTGGTAGTTATTTATTGGGTAAATTATTTTTATTTTTAAAAGAGTGGCACAATATTTTCTTATAATTCTAGAACTTATGGTTATCATCCATGATGTGTGAATAGTTCATGACAATATCTTTTGGGCTGATCTTTTTAATGATCTCTTGTCTTAAGCATTTAAGTCAGCTGCTAAGTATGCTTCTCATTTATTTATCATCATGGTAATATTTGACACTAATCTGCGCTTGATTGTTAAGTACTAAGTATTACCCCACAATAAATGTTTGGATAGTGCAACATTATTTTACAGATGAAGATATCAGTGTTTAAACACTTTTGTCAAGAAACTGAACACAAGCCACTGGACTTTTGTCAGCTTGCTTTAGCCACTGCATTACAGTGTCTCCTCACAGTATTAGGCTAGGAAACTTCCATTGTTTGACTGACAATAACTATTGTAGCAATACAAAAAGCCCATAAAGTTAAACTATTAAAATAATTCTGTGTGGGTATGTAAAGCAAGTATTTATTCATTTTATAGCTTCGGGAATTGTCTATTGATTTCAGAGCTCTAGACTGCATACTTCATTGTAAAGGTTGGAATAAGAGTGCTCATGAATGTACCATTTGCTGGGCAGAACTTCATAAACAGTGTTCAATCCAATATTTCAGGGACTAAATTTCATTTACTGAAAGAATATTTTGCAGTTTCCATATAACTCTACAGAATTCTGTATGAGCCATTGGATACTACTCTGCATGGGATAACTTCAAACTGATTCCTGAGTCATAGCTGACTTACAAATATTTAGTGTAAAGATTCCCTGTTTTGGTCTACATAGCACTCTGGATGGAATGTTATTACTTCAATAAAGTGGTTGAGGAACTTTAATAAGTTTACTTATTTATGAAAAATTAAAAATTTCATTAGTTCACAGGCCTGCTCAAGCAACTTTATTCTTTAAATTAAAAATGGGCTTAATAGCAGTACAACCAATCTCCAGTAGCATCTTTGACACAGGGATTGCTAATAAATTTATATGGTTGAATTAGTTTTGCAATGGAATTTAGACTGAGTATGTGATGGAATGTAAAGAGACTGACCATATTTAGTTGACAATGATTAATTGAAAACAATCATTAAATATGATCCACTTAAAACCAGAGAATTCACCAAAAATTTCAAAGTGTACTGTTCAATTGTAAGTCAGCTTTTGAAACAAACTGAAAAAGTAAAAAACTTCAAAGCAGGTGCCTTGTAGAGTGACTTTTAATCATTGCATTCAACTACGATCTTTCTTATTCAACAACACCAACAACTTATTTCTTGATTGGATTGTGATGTGACATAAAAATTCAATCATATGAAGCTGGTGACTACAAGTTCAGTGACTAGACTAAGAAGAATCTCCAAAGCAATTCTCAGATCCAAGCTTGGACCAACAAAGAGCATGCTTCTGAGTGGTGGTCTGCTGCTGGTTGGACTCACTATAACTTTCTGAATCCTGGTGAAACCAGCACATCTAAGAAGTGTGCTCAGCAAATAATTGAAATGCACTAAAATCTGCAATATGTGCAGCCAGCATCCAGAAACATAAAAGGTCATATTTAATATACAAATACATACCATAAAGTCACCACTTCAAAAGTTCAAATAAACAGTCTGCAAAGAATTTTCTCATCCATCATGTTCAGTGCTTTACTACTTCTTCAAGGTTCTTGGAAGCTTTTTGCAGGGAAAATGCTTTCACAACAACAGAGTACAAAAAACACTTTTTTTGACTTTGTTGGAATTCAGAATATGAATTATTCTGCTATAAAAATAAGCAAAGTTATTTCTCTTTGGCAAATAAGAGCCATTGTAACAATTCCTACTTTGCTCTATGTCCTAGTCAGCCTCAGCTGTTAACTTGTCACATCTCAGAGTATCTGAGAGTGTCCCAATTACAAAACTGCCTGGATCAGTTTGGTTTGTGAGCATATCTCAGGAAAATTGTCATAATTATTCATTATTGTGGGAGGGCCCAGACCACTATGGGGATTATCATCCTTAGGCAAGTGATTTTGGACTGCGTTTGGAGCTATTTATGGTCCAAGGGAGTACTTCAGTAAGCTGACTTCTTCCTTGGTCTCTGCTCCAGGTTTCTGCCATCAGTTCTTGCTCTGACTTCCTATATTTGCCTGTGATCTGAAAGTATAAAATGAAATAAATCATTTTCTCCACAAGTTACTTTCAGTCATAGTGTGTATCAGAGCAATAGAAAAGCAATGTAGGACTATTAAGAAAGATGTGCTTTAGACTTGTGGTAATGATTTAAAGTTTATAGTCCCAAAGTGCTGTTACTTTTGTATTGATCTTCATACAGAGAAGGTAGCATCTACCTCTAAGAGCTTTGACTCCTCCTCTCATTATTCCTGTCCATTCTTTATTATTATCATTATTATATATATCATTATTAATTATTAATAATGATAATAATAAAGAGGTCACATTTTCTATCTGAGTATATCCTTATTCAAGGTCCCTTCCCCCTCCCACCACATCAGGTCACTCCCTCTTCTCCACATCTCCCCATCTCCTCCCCAGCATAGGCAGGAGATCCCAAGGTCCCAAGGTCCCACTATTGCTCAGTTCAGCCTCCACTCCTGGCAGATCCAGTTTTCTCCCCCCAACACCGAGGCTGAGTCAGGTGTTCCTCTGGAAGGAGTGGGATCCAAGGTGTCAGTCCAGGGTGTTTCAGATCGCAAGCTGTTCAGTGGTTGTGGTTTGCAGCTTGGACATGCTTTGCTTTTTGCTTTTTTGTTTAGAGTCCACTAATGAGTGAGTACATCCCTTGTTTATCTTCCTGGGTTTGTGATACTTTGCTCAGGAGGATATTCTCCAAATCCATCCATTTGCCTGCAAATTTTAGGACATCATTTTTTTTTTACTGCTCAGTAGTACTCCATTGTGTAGATGTACCACAGTTTGTTAATCCATTCTTCAGTTGAGGGGCATCTAGGTTGTTTCCAGGTTCTTGCTATTATGAATAATACTACTGTGAACATAGTTGAGCTAATTCCTGTCCATTCTTATTTCAAAGATTGGTTGAATGTTCAAAATCATTTCTTGTATCCTCAAGGAAGTAAAGAGATTAAGAGTATGAGAATATCTCAGCAATATTCTCTATTGTAGTCTTATATATAGAACCTCTTTTCTTCTCATGGATTGTTATGACTATAGTCATCTGTGATTGTAGGACAGAGTATGTGGAAAGTTCATACCTCTTTTCATTCTACCTAAACAATTCTAATTATATTGGACTCGCATCAGAAGCAAGCTTTGCCACACCGCTGATACTTTCTGCCCACTCTTCATCATATTGATAAGGTTATTTTATTTTAAAAAGAGAAAAACCTGGCTTGAGAATTGGGCCTGAGTTAATAGAATACTGCTATTTTGAGTCTTGAGTTTATTGCATTCCACATAAAGCATTACAAACTTTTGGTGTACAGGTGCTTTGGAAGCCTTCTGGAATCAGAAGGTTACTGACATATCCTGTGCCCCCACTTTTGGCTTCAAAGCTCATCATATTTCTCTTTCCCCTCAATATAAGGAAATATAAAGATAAGTATAGACATTCTGGAATGCAGTTTCTAATCTAGAAGCTTTAATTTTTATCCTGATGCCCTATCTTCAGCCATTGGGAAAGGTACCTGTATATTAGGGGAACATTAAATGAGAAATGACTGACAGTGTTGAGCAGTTCTGGTACAAGTAATACGCTTTCTAGTGTTGCTGCTCGTGGTGGTGGTAGCTGATATTTATTGTTTATTTCTTCGGGGGACTAATGTCAGTCATACATTCCACTATTGAGATGCACCCCTAGCACTTCACCACTTCTCACCATAAATGAATAGAACAATTCAGAATTTTGCTAATTTTGGACAAATATTTGCATAACAAAATACATTGAGTAGACTTCAACAATAAAATTGGGAAAGCCTTTCTTAATCTTGAGCATGGAAAGAAAAGCAAGAAAAAACAACCATTATATTTTACTAATATATTTATGATGACATGAAATGAAGACTAAAAGTTTGATTAGTATTAGAATTATTTAATATATTAAGCATCTATTCCCATAAGCTATCCCCACATACCATTTATTAAATACTAAAAATTACTAAAAGTATCTCTATATTCAATTTCTGCTAATTTATATTTCTACAATAAAGTATGTTATTTTTCTGACCTCTTTATGATCAATTCTCAGTCAATAGTTATCAACAAGACAGTTTTCAAAGGCATATAAGCCAGCCACAGGAGGTAAGGAGATCCTTGGAAGAGTTTAAACTCAGAAAGATAAGCAGGGGATGTACTCACTCATTAGTGGTCTCTAAACAAACAAACAAAAAAAGCCAAGCATGCCCAAGCTGCAAACCACAACCACTGAACAGCTTGGGATCAGAAACACCCTGGACTGACCCTCCAGATCCCACTCTCCCTAGAGGAACACCTGACTCACTCTTGAGGGAGGGGGGGACAAAACTGGGTTTGCCAGGAGTGGAGACTAAACTAAGCATTAGTGGGACCATAGGACTGTCTGCTGCCTGCCCAGGGAGGGGATGGGGAGTTGTGGAGAAGAAAAAATGACCTGATGTGGCGGGAGGGGGAAGGGACCTTGAATAAGGAAACACAGGGATGGAAAAAAATTCAGAGGGAAAGCTGAACACAAAGTAAATATATGTATAGCAATCTTATTTGCATTATCACCCTTGATAAGTCATGCTTATGATTTTTATCTTCTTTATAGTTATTGTTAACTTATCAGCATTTTAAATTCATTTTACTGTTTTTCTTGATAAATACAAAATAAATAAAGAAGAAGGAAAAAAACAAGAGTTCAGACATGAACATAGAAAGCATTCCAATGGTAAAACAGAGAGTCGGCTGGTCAGGACACTGTTTTCTGTAAGGAAACATAGAGAGCATGTTAGTACAGAGAGCATCTTCTACCCCAAATGTTGTTTAGTCATAATCTGTTAGAAGTGGATTCTAAAGCTGATTTTAATGCCAATCCCATGACATTTGCTTACACTATAATGAAGAGAACTCCTTCCCCACTTACAATAGCATTTGCTAACATCCTGGGTGAAATACACTTTATCTTTTCCTTTCCCATATCTTTAAAAGGTATGATTACTTATTATAGTTTTATTTGCATACATCACAAAATACAAATAAAATGTCCATTTTTACCAATCTAAAAACAATAAAAATATTCATAATTCAATTATCAGGTTTCCTCATTTCAGAAAAATTTTACCCCTCTAAAGGGACATCATTTACCCATAAAGTGGTCAATTTATTTATAAAATTGGTAAATGACTAAACACAAATTTCTAGAATCTTTTCCTTTTTCCTGACAAAAAAAGACAAAAGTAGTTAATTGTATAGTTGCTGTAGACTATTAATTTAAGATTTGTTACATTCATTTACACTGTGGAATATTTGTTTAATGAAGCAAAGATGTGCTGCGTTTTTTATGTTGCTTTTGCTTAACTATGTAAAACTGTGTTACTTTGACTGCTTAAAACATTTGATTGATCTAATAAATAACTGAATGTCCAATAGATAAGCAGGAGAGAGAAATGAGTGAAGCTCATGGACAGGGAGAATAAATAGAAGGGGAACTCTAGAGAAGAGAGAGGTATGCCAGTGGCCAGACATCCAATCATTCAGTCCTACAGCCAACCACTGAATAAGAAGGAAAGAAATAATATAGAGAATAAAGAAAGGCAAAAAGCCCAGGGACAAAATGTAGCTAAAGAGAAATAGAATAATTTTAACTTAGAAACACTGGGTAGAAACTAGGTATTGGACCCCCAAAGAGTAAAAAAAAAAAAAAAAAAAAAAACTACACATAGCTGCATGTTGAGGTAACTAATCATTAGAGTACATTGGAAATGAAAACAGAAGAAACAGAACATTTGATTCAGACTTTGGGGGATAAATAACATGCAGAGAATCACAATAATTCTTGCACCTGTTAAGTTGGCTTCACAACCCATGGAGAGAAAGTCCCTCACTTTTGGAGGATTACTGGTGACAACAGTCCTGACAAATTCTATCAGCACAGATGCTGGCTATTGGAACCAGCCATAATCCTTGCAGGTTTGTAGTACATTTAGATGAGTAACCTGAAATTTACACAGTAGTCTGCCATTGAGAAAGGATTTTATATTATCCTCAGCAAAACTTCAAGGTACTGTAATCCAAAATGGTCACGAGAAGGGACTTATTGTCTAACTTTCAGCCACTGTAGCATTAAGGAAATTCCTATATATTTTCATCCCCTCCATGACATGGATATCACACTGCACTTGCTCATTGTGTAGCTAACTCACAAACTTAACTTGGCTGAAAAGAATACCACTGACTTAAATTCATTGAGTGTCCCGAACTTTAGGGAAAAATTCATGCCACAGTGACATGTGAAGAATGCTACAAAGGTTTATGGACAAAGAGACTGAAGGCTCTCACTTATGGAGTTTCCCTGTCTCCCATCCTCAAGAACCAGGTTCAAGTTCTTGTCATTGACAGGATGGGGGAAAAGTCTGTAGTTCTACCTTTGCTTTTAGTGGTAGGTAGAAGTACCCTTGAGTAACCAAAGATCCCCATCCTCCATGACAAAAGACCTACTGAGTATCTTACTACTATGACTCTTGAAATAAAGTATCTCACTACTACTACAAGTGAAACAGCTGTAAAGTGAGAGAGGAGCCAGTAATCCTCTACTTCCTAGAGACACTGGTCCCAGGAGTCCTGGGAAAGGAATTTTTTCAGGCTCTCTTATATCTACTTTCTACTTATTCTATGGCATGTATAATGGCTAAAAAGAGTCTCAGCCAATCATTTTACAGGCACACATATGTGTGAAATGACGGCAAAGTTTCTGATGCTCCTGAGCTCCCACTCCACAGTGAGCAAACACAGAAGAAGGGGACAGCACAGCTCCAATAAAATAACCTAAATATTTTCTCATACTGGCCATCTTCACATCTTTTCTGAGAGCACAGTATGGTTCAGAAAGGATGGAAGCTTCACATAGTAGGTCTAGGGGTTTTCCCCTGAACTATCTGGTCTATGATACCATTTAGACAAAAACAAATGCTTCCTAATTACTACTGATGACTTTGGCAGCAGGCACTCTTACAAGGCCCACATAAATAGTATCTAGGAAGATGGCTGCCTTCTGATCAGGACATAAATCAAGGTATGGTAGTAAAGACAATTATAGTATGTCACATACACTGATTTTTATATCATACCTATTTTTAAAACAGTAGTGCAACTCTTACATAGGTCATAAAGTAGGAATCTCACTCTAGCAAGGTACGTACTTTGCCAAAACTCACCCATCACAGCTAAAAACTTTCAGAAGGATGGTATGTTGGAAAAATGACACAGGTTAAGGAAGAAATACAACTTTCTTCAGAAGGAGAGAATCTTTGGGGTTACAGAAGGAGAAAATCTTGAAAAAAAACACACAGAAAATTGGGCTTGAAGATGTAAGGCATGTAATCAAATGCCATACCTGCCAGGAAATAGCTAAGCCCAATTAGAGAACAGACATTCTCTGAGGTAGAAATATTCATAATTGCACTGGAATTTTTAGGCATACAAGAAGGAAGGATATTTACTATGCATACCATGAAGATTAAAAAAAATTTTTCTAAGAACATAGCATCAAGTGCAAAGTGGATACAAATACAGAGAGCTGAAGCCATGGCTTAAGACAATGTCATTCCAGGAAGAATGGCCAATGACTAATAAGTCGGTAGATACTGAAGATAGATAGGCATATACTTGGACATATCACTAGGTAAATACATATAAAGGTAGGTAGAAACAAATAAATAAAATTGAGACAGAAATAAAGATAGAGATGAGTGGAGATAAATAAAACAGAAATAAAAACTGATCAAAAAGTATGAAGAGGCAGAGAGAGATATGTAAACTGGGACACTGTAGCAGTTTGTGCTACTAGGGATCATTGAGTCAGGTTCAGGCCTGTGGGTTGAAAAAAGGACAGAGACCCTCAGGTCATTTGTTCAAAAAGAATGCAATTTATTGAAGGTCAATCTCAGTCTTATATACCCAGTGCTTTCAGGGAAGTAGCAATGTGAAATTTCCTTAGGCAGCTGGAAACTTACTGACCAGGTAAACAAATGAAACTTTCTCATCTAACAAGAACATATTGGACAGGGCATGGAGCTATGAATCCAATATTAATCAGAAATAATGAAAAATAAATCTTTAATGAATTAAAATAAAGACAAATACCAGATCTTCTTTCTCATATGTGAAAACCCAAAAGAAAATTTTTATCTGACTTCATGTTATAAATAGAAGATAGGAAGGTGAAGGAGAAATGGAAAGGAGAACATGGAATAAGAATGATTGCATGTGACCAGTGCATGTTGTATGCATGTGTGAAAATATTACAGTGAAACCTATTATCATGTACAATTTGTGTGTTGACAGATGACAGCCTATGCTGGAGAGGTTGCAGAGCAAGGGGAACACTCCCCCATTGTTGGTGGAAGTGTAAGTTTGTTCAGCGAGTCTGAAATGCAGTATGGTGGTTTCTCAGAAAACTGGAAATCAATATCTCCAAGGATCCAGCAATACAACTGTTGGGCACATACCCTAAAGATGCACATTCACACCCCAAAAGCATTAGATCAACTATATTTATAGCAGCATTGTTCATAATAGCAAGAACCTGGAAACAACCTAGATGCCCCTCAACTGAATAATGGATTAACAAACTGTGGTACATCTACACAATGGAGTACTATTCAGCAATAAGGAAAAAAATGATATTCTAAAATGCGCAGGCAAATGGATGGATTTGGAGAATATCCTTCTGAGGGAGGTATCACAAATCCAGAAAGATAAGCAGAGGATGTACTCACTCGTTAGTGGACTTTAAACAAAAAGCAAAGAACAAACAAGCTGCAAATTGTTGTGTCCAGAACTTGACCCACTGAGAGACCACCAAAGCCAAAAATGTCTGGAATGCAAACAGCAAGGTTTATTGGCAGCACAATACAAGCCAGGCAGGGAGCATACTTCAAGCTTCTGTGGTAGCAGAACAGGAAATAGCTGTTGCCCTTAGCTACACGTTTTTTTGGTTTTTTTTTGTTTTTTTGTTTGTTTGTTTGTTTTTTATAGGAAAAAGCTACAACATAGTTGGTTGCTTGGGGGGTACAGTGGTGATGTGCTACTCATTGGCTCGTGCTCAGGGTCTTTCTGCCCCGGAGTATCTTTGGACCCCACCTGGATGGACCTTACTGGACCCTACCTAGGGTGGTAGGTTTTTCCCAAAACTAGTAAAGTGAGAATCTATTCCTTTCCCAGACCTGGGCTGATGTCTTGGCTGATCTCCCAGAGCTGGGCAGGTATTCTTCTCTCAGAACTGGGGAGGCCCCCTACTAGATCTATTCTTTTAGGACATGTTCTTTCCCAGGACTGATCAGGCATGACTATTCTTCTCCCAGACCTGGGCAGCACCCCCTTGCCAGAAATGAGAAACTAAACTTTATTTTACCATTTTATAAAATAGCTACTAAAATGTAAAATAGGGTTTCATGAGCTAAGTTTTCTCTCTTCACAAACCACATCCACTGAACAGCTTGGGATCCGAAGCTCCTTGGACTGGCACCTTGGAGCTCATTCCCTCCAGAGGAAAAGTTAACCCATTCTTGATGTTAGGATGAGGAAATTAGAGTTGCCTGGAGTGGACGGATGCTGAACTAATCTACCTTGGTACTTCCTGCCCTTTTTGGGAAGGAGATGGGGGAATGGGGAGAGGAGAGACTGACCAGGAGGGGTCGGCAGGGGGAAGGAAGTTTGAACAAGGGGATATATGAATAAAACAATAAGAATTTATTCTATAAAAATAAAATAATTGTGTGTTGATAAATAAAATAAGATGGACTTCTTTGGTTACCAAAATTAATACTAAAAGAAGCAGAATGTAATTCTTAGTTAACAATCAGTGAACTATTTGTATTGCACGCCTTTAATCTCACCACCTAGGAGGCAGAGGCAAGGAGATCTTTATGAGCTCAAGCCCTGCCTGGTTTAGACAGTGAGGGCCACACAGAGAACCTATGTCTCAAAACACTCCCCCCCAACTTAATTAATAAACTATGGGCAAATGTATACACGTCCTGATATACATACACATATATTATAAAGGGTATTGCTTAGAGTCTAACAATGAAATACTTCTTATTTCAGAGTTAAAAATCCATGAAATCTCTATCTCAAGTCATATTACAAAAGAACATATGACATTAAATAGCAACTGTATGTTCCTTATGTCCTATGAATAACTGATATGACACCTGACTCAATTTTGTTAGATCAGTATTGCCCTGGGTGTTTTTTGAGGAATTCTTAAGATAAGTGTTTACTTAGGAGTGAACACCATGAAGAATGTTAGGTCAAGCATTTATCATTTCTACCTATATAGCACCCTATAAATTCCTGGAAATTAAAGTTTCTCTTATTTCTTATATTCTACATCTTCCATATGGGAGTTTATAACTTAGTAAATGCTATGAATGAACCGGTGAATAAATGGCTAAATAAATGAATGATGAACACTAATCCAGAGAGACCCTCTTTTTATAAAAATTCATTTCCCATAAACACAGGTCTTATGACACGGGAGTGCCCCAACTATAGTTGCTGTCACAATCAGAGTGCAGTACAGTAGGCACTGGTGTCATTGGTCCTTGTGCATTTATTCCAAAGCCTTTCTGTCCTAACTCAACCCCTGAGAATATGTTCCAATAGACCAGGGGAGATATCTGCCAATCGGTGTCCCTGTGTTTCAGGGGATACAGCTGCTATTGAAAGCTGTTCTAAAGACTAAGGTGTCAAGACTAGTTGATGACAACTGAGTTAAGTACCAGAACATGTGGACCAAGGAGAATAAATTATTTTTAAAAACCACAATTCTACTGCATTCAGATTTTGACTTAGCTGTAAACCCATCTGCAGCCACAGACTATAGAAGCACCTTTTAGTTCAAATGAGTTTCATAGATGTATACATCAGAGAAAGGGGTAACATTCTTTTTCAGGATTAAAACAAATTCCTAGAGCTGGACTTTTTTTCTATGCGCAGATCACATACTGCCTCATACAATTGACAATTCTGTTAAATTAAATAGATGTTGAACTTCACTAGTAAATAAAATACCGTTAGACAAAGAACACCATATCTTTTCTATGCCCTTTGAAATAGGGTTAAAAGCAACTAGATGGGGCCATAGTTTAACCATAAGTTTTTCTTTTCTTTTTTTTTTAAGAATTTTCTTTTTCTTTTCTTTTAAACTTTTTTTATTTATTTATTTGCCTTGGTGTTTGCCTGGAACTGGAACTACAGACAGTTGTTAGCTGCCACGTGGGTGCTGGGAATCAAACCCGGGTCCTCTGGAAGAGCAGAGGGTGCTCTTAACCACTGAGCCATCTCTCTAGCCCCCGTAAGTTTTTCTAGAGAGGTTAAGTTAAAGATTTATTTCTCTGAAATCAAAAGGTCCTAATTACACCCTATTTTTCTCTAACCTGTGTTTGAATGAGTTCCAGAATTTTGCAATAGAAATACATTTTATAATAAGATCTAGCCCAAAAGATATTCCTTAAAAATACTTAAAATTATCTTAGCCAAATGAAATAAAAAATATTAAACATTAATTTGACTTTAAAACTCAACCATGAAGGCCAGATGACTGCTGTCAGGATAGTGACTATAAATTGAATTAGAGTGCTTTTCTTCCTTCTAGAAAAATTAATAAGTGAAAGTATGGTAGGAATTTATATTTTATAGACCAAGATTTTCTTTTAATGTAATAATTAACTACACTCATGTAATTATGGGAAGGTAGTCATCACTTATTTCAAAATGGATATAAAATCTTCTGCCTCTGTATAATTATGTACGACATGTTAGAATTGATAACAGCTGCAAGACTGGACAATTCTTACTAGTAAAAATGGCATGATAATATGCACACGTTGTCTTCCCTGTATATGTCTCCATTGTATGTTGGCAGGACAGAAAGAGACAGAATAAGTTGATATTTTCTTTAATTCCTGGTTCCCATAATACCTCATAGAGTCAAGATCTGTCTCTTTACCAAGTAATTCTGGGTTTCCCATATTCATGTTGTTGCTAAGGCCATTTCCCATCCACATTTTCCTAAATGGTTACTTTCTCTCCTCAAGTCCCCCTGTCTTTCACATGTAAACATCTTTTATGGTAATGGATATTAGTTTACCCTCTTGAAAAGTTACATATCAAACAACATTGGGCATATGGGGTTCCATATGAGTGGAGAAATACATAGCCATTGATGAGGAAGTTGGAGTCATTGTTTACTTTCCTATCAAAGTGTAGGTTGCTGATATAATACCTGTAGTAAATACCCCACATTGACCAGTCATCTTGCCCAATATAACATAAGTTTTTACCTTTCATTTAGCTCCATCATTGGACCATGTGTTTTCATCTCAAGTCTCAAAGATCCTTAGAAGAATTGTTATATAAAAAAAATTACTAACCAAAAGTGAACTCTTCTTTCCCCAAGGAGAACTTACACATGTATTATTTCACTTCATTCTGACAGTAATTATTCAGAGTGGTAATTCCTACTCATATTTTTTCCATGATAAACTTTAGGCAGAGCAAACTGATTCAACACTTCAACAGCAAAATTGAGAACAAAATTGAAAATCATGCAATATTTTTGAAGTCTACATACGTAACATTTGAATTCTATGATTTCAATAGACTTTTGATAGCAATTGAGGAAGGCTCAACTGAACTACCAGGTACCCGTAGATGTATAATGATAAAGGCTTATTAAGATTTTCTAATGTAAATACAGTAAGATTCTCCTAGCTATAAAGATGCTCAGATTTTTAAATTGGTATATTCCAATATCTTCCACCAGTAGGACTTACTTTTGCATTCTTTTGTAGTGAGGGAAGTAACATAAAGGAGCAAAATTAGGGCATTCACATGAGCCACACATTGCTCCAATTATGCACATCCCCAAATCAACTCTCAACAATGTGGATATACATAAATACAGAGAGCATAGGAAACATAAATGTGAACCTGGGAAGGAAAAAGGGAAAGCTAGCTCTTCATGCCAGTGATCTCTTCTGAAAGCCCTTGCTGAGTACTGAAAATGAAAATTATAAAGTTGAGTTTCACATACAGTTGCACACACACCAAATACATATATAGATACACAATTAAATAAATAAAAAATAAATAGATAAAACTAAGTAAGGAGGATGAACCATAGAACCTTATAGTAAGTATGAGTTACATACGGTGACTGTTATTTGAGTGAATACAATTTCTTTTTTTTTATTCTATATCTTTACTGATTTTTTATTATTATAAATAAAGAAGTCACATTTTCTATCCTTGTATATCCTTCTTCAAGGTCCCTTCCCCCTCCCACCACATCAGGTCATTCTCTTTTCTCCATATCTCTCCATCCCCCTCCATGGGAAGGCAGTCCCAAGGTCCCAAAGTCCCAATATTGCTTAGTTCATCCTTCACTCCTAGCAAATCCAGTTTTCTCCCCCACCCCAACATCAAGATTGAGTCAGGTGTTCCTCTAGAGAATGCAATTTCAATCTTCAAAATCACACAGGAACATGTTACTTCAAATTTTATTCTGGTGTTGTTTTTAACTTTTATGAAATATGTTAACATGTACAATTATATGTGTACTCAGAAATGCCAATTCACTATATTCTCACAACCCAATTCATCCTGTATAACCAATTATATCTATTAAATTAATTTCCCCATATTTAATTCAAATACTCAAATAATAACACCATGCATTTGTGAGAATTATTGATTTCTTCATTAAGTGATATGTTACTCACTATAATAATAATGTGATTTATATCCTGCACTGTTACATAAATAAAGCACAAATTATGCAACATTTTTCCTCTGTGCAGTGGCCTTTCTTTTTAAATAGCTCTTAGGGTTTTTTTATGTATAAAGGAGTATTATGATTTTGCCCTAAAAAATATAATTAATGAGTCACTTAGAAACTAATTTAAGAGCTTTCAGTAAAATATTTTATAAGTTGTTAAAGTGGTTATTATTGATTGGCTAATCAAATACCCAATTACTGACTGATAAGATGTCATGTCTCCAATAATAGAAATTCTCCATATGCAATTTTTAGGACTGAATTTCTTAGGATCTATCACGTACTATTTTATGTATTTAAGCATTTCTTGTATATAGCCATTCATTCCATGTCCCCAATTTTTAAGTTTTACTCATAATCCCATAACCCTAGATCACATTTCTTTTGGTGTTTGTCTAACTTATGTCCAAGAACTATTAATAATTGCAAGTACTCAGGTTAGTTATCAACAAGGTATTTGATTTTTTTGTTTGATTTCCAATCATATGTTCATGAAATGATGAGAAACAAATCAGATGCAACTAAACTTGACACTTGAAATCTCAGGTCAATAGACAGTTTAGGAGAGACTTTGTTATAAGTCAAGTTTATAAGCATACTCTTTCTAAATCAACTCTCATCTGATCTCAAGTTACAACTCCTTTGCTTTCTAATTGACCAAAATTAAAATGAACAAAAACAAGGAAAAAGTAGAGATTACACCAAATATTGGTGAAAACCCAAAGATCAACAATTTACGTATGTGTTTTAGAGACTGAAGTGAAAATTTAAACGACTAAAATTCTTTAGTGTTTATCTCTGAAATATCTAGACTTACTCAAAAATTAGGATATAAAATCCTTAATACACTGTAATTTCATAGTGTGATAACAAAATAATGACAGTTTAATAGGTGATATTAATAAAAGGATGCATCTAATCTGTTAATGCAGTGAGAGACAGATTTTTTAAAACATAGGGTAGTAGAACCAGGTTTAAGAAGACTAAATGATGCCTTCCTATATAAGTGACATTTCAGATGTCTCCTGAAAACTATGTGGCAGGAGCTTTCTAGGTCAAGATTTTTTTCTAAAACTTTATTTATATGCCTACCAAGCTTATGAACTTTGCTATATTTGCTATATTTTTATATTGTTCTTTACTTAAAATGTTTAAAAATTTACAAAATCATTTTCATATCTTTCTATAGTGGCACAGTGGTATTTGAATACATACCTTACATTGTTCTTCATATTGTGTGGATTGTGTCTCACACTGATAGAAAAACAGAAAGGAGTTTGGAAAAGAGCAGAATTAGGATTCAGATACAGGATAGAAGGAATAGCCAAGTACCTTTGAGTCACAACACAATCTTTAGAAAGCCTAGTGCCAAAATTGTAAAATATTGCATGATACTGTTATTGGGGACATGCACATACTCACATCATCTACTCATCAGAGGTAGAGAATAAATAGTAGCTCGAAGTAAAAATATAAGCAAAGTGCAACATGAGTTTTACTGACATTGTTTATAAGAGTGTGGATAGAGTTACTTGCAGAAGCAGAAATGACTCAAAGATAGCTTTATCTCAAAAGCCTCACCCCAGCCTGGATAACTCATAAAAGCTGGAATCCAGAAGCATATTGTTCAATCTATAGGCAGTTTAACACATTAGAAACTCTGGGGTAGAAAAAAATGCTATGAAACAGAAATACAAATACAAAGTTGGCTAGATGTTACAAGGCTTCTGAAGCTGTATTCAAAGTCTTCTTACCCATTCATTGATACAAATAGCAGCACATTTTTTGTTAAGATAGGTTGGCTGAGAAGAGGTCAGACTTATGCCACTTGAACCCAGGCCCTGAGACGGGCATTCAGCTTTGGTATGGAACACAATCTGCCGAGAATTCAGCTGGTGTAGTAATAGCAACAGGGGAGAGGCCAAGTCCCTGAACATTCAGTTGATAGGTGATAGGTCAAGAGGTAATGAATGGCATCATAGTGCTGCGATCTTAGAAGAGCAGCCTAACCTCTGAACATATAGCTGATTAAGAGCCATCAGACCAACAATCCACTAAGAGGCAAACAAAAACTAGCCAAGAATAAATCGGAGAACCAATGAGTGGGCAGACTCCAGGGCAAAAATACATAAAACAATACAAAGGTCAACAAGACACCACCAGAACAAGCAAGTGGTTTTATAGCTTCAAGACTTGAATATAACAATGAAGAGGAAACAAAAAGGAAATGAACCTTAAAACAGGTTTACGAAACTAATAGAAGCCTTAAAAGAGGATATTAAAAACTCCCTTAAAGAAATAGAAGAAAATACTAACAGAAAATTAGAAGAGATAAACAAATCCCTGAAAAAAAGAAAACCAAGAAAAAGAAAACAAGTAAAAGAAATTTACCAGGAATGAAAAATTGAAACAGAAGCAATAAAAAAGGTTTAAACCAAGACAAAGCTAAAAATACAAAATCTGAAAAAAAGACCTGGAATGACAGACTTAAGCATAACTAACAGAAACCAAGAGATAGAAAAGAGAATCTCTGGGGTGGAAGACTCCATAATGGTAATAGATACATCAATAAAAGAAAACTCTACAATCAAAAAAGTCATAACACAAAATGTCCAGGAAATTTGGAACACCATGAAAGGGAGGAGTTGTGGCGAAGAGAGAATGACCTGATGTGTTGGGAGGGGGAAAGGACCTTGAATAGGGGTATACAGGATAGAAAGTGCGACTTCTTTGTTCATAATAATAATAATAAAAATAAAGAAAATAAATTTAAAAAAAGAAAAATTACTAAGAACTACAAAGGAAAAAGGCCAAATCACCTACCTATAAATGCAGACCCATCATAATAACACTCGACTGGTCAATGGAAAGAATGAATGCAAGAAGGTCCTGGTCAGACATTATACAGACAATAAAGTGCATGGATGCCAACCTAGACTATTGTACCCAGCAAAATAATCAATAAACATAGATGGACTAAAAAAGGTATTTCACGTCAAGGCCAGATTTAAACAATACCTAACCACAAATCTGGCTCTACAAAAAGACCTAGAGGGAAATCTCCAACCTAAGGAATCCAGAAATACCAATGTTACTGCAAGCAATTGATAACCCCACAGAAGAAAACCCTCAAGAAGGAAAATACAAGCTACTAGCAAAAATGACAAGAAATATTTATCATTGGTCATTAATATTCCTTAATGTCAATGGACTCAACACACCTATGAAAAGGTACACACTGGCACAATGAACACAAAAACAGAAACCATCCTTCTGTTCCATACAAGAAACATAACTCAACTTTAAAGACAGACATAGGCTCAGAGTAAAGGGTTGGGAAAAGAATTTCCAATCAAATGGCCCTATGAAACAAGCTGCTGTAGCCATTCTAATATCTAACAAAATAGACTTTAAACTAAAATCAATAAAAGCAGACTAGGTAGGCCACTACTTATTGATCTCAGGAAAAATCCACCAAGATGAAATTTCAATCCTGAATATCTATGCCCCTAACACAAGGGCACCTAAATATGTAAAAGAAACACTACTAAAACTTGGAACACACATCAGACCTGACACACTAATAGTGGGAGACTTCACTACCCCAATTTTACCCTTGGATAGGTCAACCAGACAGAAACTCAACAGAGAAATAAGGGAACTAGCAGAAGTTATGACCCAAATGGACTTAGTAGATATATACCGAACCCTCCACTCAAATAAAAATTAATATACATATTTCTTAGAACCCGATGTAACTTTTTTAAAAATTGACCACATATTAGATCATAAAGCAATATCAACAGGTACAAAAAAATGGTTATAACTCCTTGTACTATATCAGATTACCATGGTCTAAAGTTAGAGTTCAACAACATCAAGAATCACAGAAAGTCTACCAATTCATAGAAACTAAACATCAGTCAACTGAACCATCTCTGGGTCAAGAAATAAATAAAGAAGGAAATCAAGACTTTCTAGAATTTAACAAAAATGACTCCACAACATACCCAAACTTATGGGATACAATGAAAGCAGTCTTAAGAGGAAAATTTATAGCACTAGATGCCTACATGAAAAGACTAGAGAAATCCCACACAAGAGAACTATCAGCACAGCTGAAAGCCCTAGAACCTTTAAAAGCAAAATCACCTAGAAGTAGTAGACAGTAAGAAATAATCAAACTTAGAGTTGAGATCAGTACAATAGAAACAAAGAGATCAATATAAAGAATCAATGAATTAAAAGATTGGTTCTATGAGAAAGTCAACAAGATAGACAAACTCTTATCCAAACTAACCAAAAGACACACACAGAGAGAGAGAGAGAGAGAGAGAGAGAGAGAGAGAGAGAGAGAGAGAGAGAGAGAGAGAGAGAGTATTCAAATGAACACATTAGGAATAGAGGGAAAATACCTAAATAGAATAAAGGGTATTTACAAAAAGCTGACACCCAACATCAAACTAAATTGAGAAAAACTCAAAGCAATCCCACTAAATTCATGAACCAGACAAGGCTGTCCCCTTTCCCCTTATCTTATCAACATAGTTCTCAGAGTTTTACCTGAAGCAATAAGAGAACAAAAGGAGATTAAGGGGATACAAATTGGAAAAGAAGTGAAACTATCTCTATTTACAGTTGACATGCTTGTATACATAAGTGATTCACAAAATTCTGTCAGGAAACTTCTACAGCACTTTCAGGAATGTAGCAGGATACAAGATTAAAAAACCAGTAGCTCTCCTGTAGACTAAAGAAAAAGGGGCTGAAAAAGAAATAAGGGAAACATCACCTTTTACAATAGCCACAAATAGCATTAAATACCTTGTAATAACTATAACCAAAGAAGTAACAGATCTATTTGACGAAAACTTTAAATCTCTGAAGAAAAAAATTCAAGAGGATATCAGAAAATGGAAAGATCTCCCATATTCCTAGATAGGTAGGATCAACATAGTAAAAATGGCAATCTTACCAAAAGCAGCCTACAGATTCAATGCAATTCCCATCACAATTCAAACACATTTTTTTTTTACACATCTTGAAAGAACAATACTGAATTTCATTTGGAATAACAGGAAAGCCAGGATTGCCAAAATAGTTTTGTTCAACAAAAGTATTCCAGGAGGCATCATCATCCCTGACTTCAAGTTACACTATAGAGCTACAGTAATGAAAACAACTTGGTACTGGCATAAAAACAGACTTGTGAATCAATGGAATCGAATTGAAGATCCTGACATTCACCTACACACCTATGAATACCTGATTTTTGAAAAGGAGGCAAAATATATTCAATGGAAAAAAGATAATATCTTTAACAAATGGTGTTGGAATAACTGGATGATAGTATGTAGAATAATGCCAATAGATTCAAACCTATCACCTTGCCCAAAACTTAAATGCAAGTAGATCAAAGACCTCAACAAATACCCAGCTACAATGAACTTGATAGAAAAGAAAGTGGGAAATATCCTCCAATGCCCTGGCCCAGGTGACCACTTCCTAAATAAAACACCAGTAGCCCAGACACTAAGAACTACAATCAATAAGGGAAACCTCCTAAAACTGAGAAGCTTCTGTAAAGCCAAAGACACAGTCAATAAGACAAAAAACAACAGCCTAAAGAATGGGACAAGATTTTCACCAACCCTACAAGTGACAGAGGACTGATCTCTAAAATTGTATTATAGAGAACTCAAGAAACTAGAGCCCCAAAGTCTTAAAAAACCAATTAAAAATGGGGTTCAGAACTAGAAAGGGAATTTTCAGCAGAAGAATTACAAATGGCTAAAAGGCACATGAAAAAAATGCTCAACATCTTTAACCATCAGAGAAATGCAAATCAAAATGTCGTTGAGATACCCCCTTACACCTGTCAGAATGGCTAAGATTAAAAACACAGATGACAGTTCAATTCCCAGCAAAACCACATGGTGGCTCACAACCATCTATGATGAGGTCTGGCACCCTCTTCTGTAAAACTGTATGCATAATAAATAAATAAATCAAAAAAAATTAAAAAAAAACCAAAACCACAGATGACAGCCTATGTTGAATAGGATGCAGAGTGAGGGGAGCACTCCTCCATGGAGTGTAAACTTGTTCAGCCACTCTGAACTGCAGTATGGCAGTTTCTCAGAGAACTGGACATCAATCTCCCCATGGATCCAGCAATACCACTATTGGGCATATACCCTAAAGATGTACATTTGCACTTCAAAAGCATTATTAGCTCAACTATGTTCATAGGAGCATTATTTGTAATAGCAAGAACCTGGAATCAACCTACATGCCCCTCAACTGAAGAATGAATTAACAAACTGTTTCATCTACACAATGGAGTACTACTCAGCAGTATGAAAAAATGATATCCTATAATTTGCAGGCAAATGGATGGATTTGGAGAATATCCTCCTGATAGTGGTTTAACAAACCAAGAAAGAAAAGCAGGGGTTGTACTCAGTTATTAGTGAACTTAAAAAAAAAATGTCATTGTATACAAGAGCTCAAGGCTAGAACATAGCTAAACAACACAGTGTCTCACTTCTGAAAGATAGGTTGGCTGAGAGCATTTTCTCAAGGCTTCACAATGTGTCAAGCTTTGTTATCCTTGGTTCAGTCATAGTATGGGCCTTTGATTAATGAGTAGAACATTTGTAGCCCATTTATCAGGTTCATACATATTAAGTAGAATTAATATACTTGAAGCCTGATACTATGCAAAAAGCATTATTAAACATCACATCATTGAAACATGAATAGGCTCATTTAAATCCAAATTAAGACTATAGATAGGAAGGCATCCTTTTCAAGGGCAAAAGACTCAAAGTAGTTACTATTAAATCAATTAAGATTGAGTATTTGAAAGTACAATATTTACAAAGGAAATGAGTTAAGGTCTGAGAATTTTTTTAATGTATAATATTTATGATTACTATATATTCAAATATTTAGAGAACAATTAAGGGCCCTTCCTTTATCCTCCTTTAATGTATGATTTTTCTTCCTGGAAAAATGTAAAAGTCTTGAATTCCAGGAAGAAGATTTCTGGTAATATGTCTCTTGTCAAGGGATTATGTCCTAAATGAGTGGTAAATAAAAATATTAGTTTATACCAATTTGTACTGAAGACACTGAACAGTTATGCACAGCAACATAGAATCCTTGCTGTCTAGCTTTACTAAATTTAAAACTGAAGTCAATTAGTAGAGATCATCATAGAAGGAATAGCCAACATGTTTGAAGTTATTTAACCTATATAAAAGGCATATTTTTCAACGGCTAGAGGGATGGCTCAACGGTTAAATGTGCTGGCTTACTGCTCCTTCAGGAGTAATGAATTGTGTTTCTAGCATCCATGTTGGGTGGCTTACAACTGTGTATAACTCTAACTCCAGAGGATACGATGCTCTCTGTCCTCTACAGAAACTTGCACTCACAGACATATATCTTTCCATAAACACACACATAAATAAATATTAATAGGACTTAAAATAGAAGAAAATTTTTTATTTACATATCTTTACCATCATATATATGTCATTTAATTGGTGCTCAATAGAAATTCAGACATTTAGTCCATTGTAATCATGGTAAAGAGCATGATGGTACACAGGTAGACATGGCACTGGTAAAATAGCTGAGAGTTTTATATCCAGATCTTTAAGTAGCAGAAAGAACACTAGACATGGTTTAGACTTCTGAAACCTTAAAGCCAAAACCAAGTGATATATTTCCTCCAATAGAGACCACACCTATTCGCACAAGGCCAGTCTTCCTAATCCTTCTCGTAATGTCACTCACTGATGACTAAGAATTTAAATATATGAGGCTATGGGGACATTTTTATTCAAGTAACTGCACAAATAGTCTATGAACACTTATCAAATATTTTTGAGACTATTCACAATATATGTATTCTTTGACAACAATAATCTATTTTCTTCAGCAATGGTTGTTCTTGGTTCTTTAAGGTTTTTCCACATACAATTCAAAGGATATGAAAAGACTGACAAAGTAAAGCTTTAGGTGAAAAGTACTAGTGTTTAGGAATAAGACATATATGTATCTCATTTTCCATGTGAATGTGAAAATGCATTTACTTAAAGCTTATAAAATAACTGCATATCTTGTATATTTTCCTTTATATATCATATAACTGTGTTAATTGTTATGTTTTTTTTCTATGTCAGCTGGTTTAATTAACAATGCTGTTAAGACAGCTGGCTCAATTTTTGGCAAAAAATTTTATGCCATTTTGAGACTCACTCTGAAATGAAAATAAAAATAACAATGAGATAATTTTATTTTTATGTTTTACTAACACCTGGTCACTGCTGTGGTTATTTTAATGTACACGAATCATGTTTAGAGTAATCTAATAATGCATATTGAAGGTGATAACTATATGTATAAATAATGAACCAAAAATTCAATTACTAGAAATTTATCCTAAGGAAATAATTAAGCATATGGTCAAAGTTTTCACTTAATTAACTTCAAGGCTGTTTAGTTTACAGTTGTTTTTGGTAGTGAAAAATTGGAAAAGAACAAAATTTTCAATAACACTGAACTAATTAGAAGTAGCAATAAACATTTATAAGAGAGACTATGTAAAGTTGCTGAAATGTCCTTTATAAGATGGACACTGGTACATGCTTACAACTTTTAAATGAAAGGATTTATATTATAGAAACAGATAATGGAGTAGACCTTTGGAAATTGAAAACCAAAATAAGAGTAAGTCAAACAAAACAGTTTGGGTGCTGGTTTGGAGAATCTGTTAAGTTCTAAGATTGCTGTTAGATCAGGATTGATTAACGTGTCATGGAAACAAGAGATACTAGAAAGGTATCTTTAAGGTTGTTTTGATAAGACTGCTTGAAGAACTGCAGTGTCTTTGAGGAAGTGGAGACTCTGCTCTGTTGTAAGAGGAGCTTAAGGTTTTGTATGGCTTGAAGTGGAGAAGGGCATATTAAGGTGGGGGCTCAATAGATACTTTTCTGGCTTTAGTTCTGTATTTGAAGTTTGAGGGCTTAATCCCAAATTCCAAACCTGGTTTTTCAATGTAAACAGCGAAGGACGGTTTGTCCGTACAGGATGCTCTGCTTTGATAGCGATGGAGTTCATAAGCCAAATTAGTATCTGAGAGAGTTTTCAGAGTTAATTTTATCAGTTTGAGCTGCTAAACTCTAAAGTGCAAAGACAAATGGCTTTAAGAAAGGAAGAATAGGGACTTGAAGGTGGTAAACACTTTAGACCTTTCTGTCAGTACGTATGTGCAGTTGCCCGAGTCATTGAGACTTGGAAAGGTAAACTTAGTATCCAGTTTGTATTTGGCTCAGACTTAGAGGTGAATTAATGTTTTGAAGTTTGGTTTAAGAGATCCAAGAGTTGTGTAAGATTGCAATCTTAGGTCCCATTTTAGGTAAGATAGGGATGAAGCTAGGTTCACCTACTATCAAAAAGTGGGCAGAATAAATGACCAGGTGCTGAAGCAGATCTGCTCAGTTTCAGTGATCTGGCAGGCAAAGACAAAGGTAGGAAACTCTCTAAAACCCCCAGTGATACCTTGGAGAGGACAGGGAGAATATTTCTGTTGGCCAGGGCTTTATAGGTAGGATCAACTACTCCTCTAGATGAAGCCTGGTTAAAAAAATCCATCTTCTTTTATTAATTTCAAAATGATTATTGGGGGAAGGAAAGAGGACCCAACAGTTGAAATATTTGCTTTGTAAGTATGACACCTGAACTCAATCTTTGGCGGTGGAAGAAGAGAACTAACTACGAAGCTGTTCTCTGATCTCTACACTTGGTCCTTGGTACATGCATACCGTCACTCTCACATTATACACACACACACACACTCATTGTTCCACATTCCAGACACAGAAACAGATGCTTTTTAAAACATTTTGAATGTGAGACCAAAGAGATGTCTCAATTGAAAGTATTTGCCACATAAGCCTTGGCACTACAGTTTAGATCCTCAGAATTTAAATAAAAGCTTTTCAGGTGTGCCATATCAGCTATAACCCAAGCCCTAGAAAGCAGAAGTAAAGGATCCTGGAAGCAGCCTGGCTATCTAGACTAGCTATATATGTGAGCTTGAGTGTCAATGTGAGATCTTCTGTCTAAAATAAAGTGAAAACCAAGTAAGCCACCTAGGCTCAAACTCTGCTTCCACAAGCCAGCACACAAACACATGCATCAACATCCAAATATATGTAGACACATGCACCGGTACACATATGCATGTGGCCATGCACATACACATTAACATCCAACCACAAAAAGCTAAATATTGTGAGATATGCTTAACATATAACATCTACTATTTAAAATCTATAACGTTTCTTGCCTTTTATTACATTCCTACTAAAAAGTTACATAATATCACTGCTGTTTTCTGTAAAATGAGCCAAAATCAACTCATATGCATTTCTTTCAAAAATGTATTAGTAGGCAGCATTTTTGTTATGCAAAGATTATTGAGGGAACATACAAAGATGCTCTAGCTTCTATATACTGTGGTTGTCTGGTGCAGCCCTCAACTGGGCAATCTGTACACGACTATGACCCATCTGATAGCAAATAACTCTATTTGTCTCATGTTCTTATTAAAAAATTGTCTAGAATATGTTCCAGGTATCAAGCCTTATAGCCATTGCACTTTGATTGCTTTTCAGTAGAAATATAGCCTTGTAACATTTACCAATGCTTTGAGTACCTTACTTAGTATGTAACTTTATATTTAATAATGTGTGATTATTCATGAATAGCCAATACCTGCTATGGGTTGTGTTCATTGTCAATAAAAACTGTTTGGGTGATATCAGGGTAAGAAGAGACTGGGTGAGATAGCATGATGCAGAGAGATGGATGGGAAGAGAAAGGGCAGAGTCAGGAGAGTTGATGGGGAGATGTCACCCAGCTGCCAAGCAAGCATGATTTGCAGAAAATTTGATAGCAATCCATGAGCCACATGGCAAAGCATAAAGAGAAATATGGGTCAATAAAAATGTAAGAGTTAACAAGTAGCAACTGTGAGCTATTGGCCAAGCATTTATAATTAATATAAGCCTCAGTAATTTTTTTAGGGGGGAGAAAGCAGCTGCCAGCACAGGAAAACTTCCATCTACAATGACTTCTAATTTATCTTTACTGCTCAGCTTCTTTAATTAATTTAATTTTTAAAAAATATTATTTTGAATTTCAAGAATTCTTCTGTTTGATCATTATTATTGTGATTAGTTTGAGATTTGATAATATTCACAAAACATTTCAAATTTCAACTTTTACCTAGTGCTAAGGTGAGCATTTCGATTACATGTGCCTGCTATGATTTACTTTACATGTGCCTGCTATGATTTATTACCAGGACACAGAATCCACACAACCATTGATTGTAAAAGGATGATTCACAATAATCCATTTCTCTTAATATGATGATCATTTAAGGATAAACAATGAAAAATAGGCTAATGTAGCACAGGTGGAGATACTTACAATATTTTATATTTATCATCACAAGAGGAGAGAAGTGGAAGGTATCAAGTGTTACCTGTATATGAAACACAGTTACCTTCTTGCTTTATTATAAATATCTTTTAAATAGACATTATTTTTTTCTTGTAAAGACTTTTGGTATTTGACAGGAGGTCTAATGTTGAAGTTCAGGCCGGCTAGGAAACTGTGTTCTTCTTTGCTGTGCTTGACTTTTGTTTGTGTTTTCACTGTCATGTACCGTCATGTAAAGACTTTACAATAATGTTATTCAGAGAAGAGAAAATGAGCTGGGGGGACAGCGCAGTGGGTAAGTGTTTGCTATGGAGACATTAAAACCTGTAGTTAGATGTGCAGCACATACATAACAGACAGGCATGAAATAGCTATTCTGTAACCCCAATACTGGAGAAGAGAGAATGAAGATGGACAAGTTATAGGGTGTTACTAGTCCAGGCAGTTCAGAAAGCACCAGATTTGATGAGATACCTTCTTTCAAAAAAGGAAAAGAGAGAAGAGAGAAGAGTTAATAACATTTTTATCCAGCTATAAAGCATAGTAACCATAACAACTCCACTGGTACAATAATAGCAAAGAACCAGCAGCTGTTTGATTGGATATAAAACTCACTAAGTTGAAGAAAATTGTTGTGGGACATTTGATCGCACAGTGGACTTTGATATTGTATTAATTAAATAAAATCTACTTTGGGTCAAGAGGGAGAGCCAGCAACAAATTGAAAGAAAGTAGTTATAGCGAGTTCAAGGAGTCTGGAAGACAGAGATATTCACAGCAAGTATTAGGGAGGGGCTTTGAGTCTGACAGTCTTGTTTGATTTGGGGCATTGGAAGAACATGCATGGAGGGTTCCAGGCTAATGAGGAAGGTCAGTTGGTTGCTTCTCAGCCTTTCTGACCTAGCAAATTTTCATCTTGGCATCTGACTCCTAAGTCTTGCTTGGTAAATAGAACAGTAAAGGTTTGGTTTAAAACTGCAATGTGGCATTAGCAAAAGACAATTTCAACAGGATGCAAAAGTTCCATGGGGCTGGGCCTGAAGAGCAGGACAGTGATTGCTTAGTCATTGTCAGTAGCTAAAACAGCAGTAGATTCAGGTGCAGCACCACCACCACTGATAAAACAACAGGAGAGCTTACCTTGTATTATAAACCTAGCCAAGAACAGGAGACTGGAGAAAGACCCTAGAGGAATACCTACTTAGCCATGCTACTAAACTTATTATAATTACTAAATGCGTTCTAAATAATCATCCTGTAGAAGAGTGCGGTTTTCAAATCTTATAGATTTGAAACATACTGGAGGCTGTTACAAAAATACATCATTGGTTAAAATGCACAGAATAATGGACTCTTTAATCTCTAGCCCCAAATATAACTTACATGTTAGAAAAACCCATACACCTAAGGCTGAGGGAACTCATGAAATGTCTTAGAAAAGAAAGAGAGATTATAAGATCTGGAGAACATTTAGGTAAGTGTTTTCTGGACAGGACCTGGATGTTGCATCCATGAACTCACAACAATATGACTGGCTGCACAGAACTGCAAAGACTCCACCAATCAATGTGCTAGTATGGGTACAAGGTCCATTTCCAGCTGAAGAGTTACAAGCAGTAAATGTCTCCTGAGAGAGAATCAATTTTTTCTAGGGATGAGCTACAAATCCTAAATGGTCAGGTCTAAACATATGCAATACAGATGACACTAATTGAATTTAAAAGAGCTTATTAATTGGAGAAGGGTTGTGGAGAAAATGAGAGGATTTCTGAAAAAGCAGAAGATGCACACATCTGAAGACGACCCCTGACTTTCACAGATGGGTACACCTACACATAGATGCATACAATACACAAACATACACACACACACACACACACACACACACACACACACATAATTAGAGACAGTTGAAAATACCCAGCATTTTTATTACTTACACAAATAAGAGAATAAAAGATAAATCTAAAGAAAAAAACTTTAGAAAAATCACAAAATAAGTATTTACCTTTATAGAAAACTTGAATTATCAGAATAAATTGTATGGATATAAACCTCTTGACACGTAAACACAAAACTGTTTGAAATATCATATGTTTGTATCAATATTTTGATGTAGCAAGCAATGGCTGCTTTGTAAAGCAGAAATAATTATAGCTATAATCTCTTGAATAGTACATTAAGAAGTACTATACAGAAAAACTGCATGCTTCCTGCAAAGAATTACTTCAATTTTAATCAACATCCCAGTAGAACACTTTAGAAATTTGAATGATTAAAGATCCCCTCTATGTGAAATATACAGATGCTGTCATAATACAGAATAGATGACAGAGCACTTCCATTCAAAGACCATGTTAAGAGCATGAGGAGCCATAATTTTGTGCATTAGCACAGAAATGCATAATATAAGGAACTCTGAGCATAAAATGAAGAGAAAAATTTACTGTCACAAAAGAAATAACTCCAATAGCTCAGTTCTATGGGGGAAAGACTGTTACAGTGAATAAATTAATGGGAGAATCTCTCAGCCATGTTACTTTCATGTGACAGAAAACTTAGGAAAGATTAATGAAGAAGTAACCAGCTGCAGGGAGGCTGGGGATATGTTTAGGGGATAAGAATTCTTGCCAAGGACTGGAGATCAAGTTTCCAGTACTCAGATAAAAGATACTGAGTGGTCAGTCACCCGTGACCTGTTAGCTCAGAAATGTGGTAAGCAGATACAGGAGTACTGGTCTGTCATTCGGACTGCCAGCCTAGCTTCAGGTGCAATGATGGATGCTGTTTTAAGGGCATCAAAGCAGCAAACACAACATCCTTTCCAGGGGCATCAGATTCTATGCAATCCCCCAACACACACATGAACATATACCACATATTCACATACACGAAATATCTTCTGGACAAAACAAAAAAAAATGCCCAGTTCTTTGGTCAGTTTCCTTCGAAACTAGGGAAAGGGGGGGGACATATTTTCCCACCAGCTGGATGATGGGACTGAAGATTACAAATGGACAAACACTTAAGTCATAGCTGGTAAGGGGTAATTTAGATTTCTAATACATACGTAAAAATAAAAATACATAATTTCCATCTACATGCAAGCATGAATACAAATATGAAACCAATATATGAATTGTATCAAAACATTCACCAGACTACATGGTTCATGCTGAGAGAAAGGTAGCTAGTGTTATATACTGTAATATCATCAACAGTGTGGTCCAGAGACCAATATACCTAGTCTTGACAGTGGTAGCAAGAGGCCCAGGGTCTGGGTTAGGAAACCTATCTGGTATTCTCTATATATATTATTAAAAAATTTGAGAGGATCTAGATGGAAGATCTAGTGAAATAATAGATCACAGTTATAGTTCCCCCTGGGAAAGATTGGCTTTGTTAAAACTGTGCATTTCTAGAGCTTATATTACTCGATGCAAATAGCTCCTTCTTCAGTGGAGGTGGTGAGCTAGGTGCCCATGGCATGCTATGTTCAACATATACTTTGAGAATAATGAAAACAAACCTTCATGGCACCCAGCTCTGCCTGTATTCACATTACACTAATAGCAGTGTTCATTTCTGGAGAAATGTGAGGGACATGGTGAGGGATACTATGATGGATTCTGTGCGGTATAGTGTGGGAAGTGTGTAAAAATGAACCCTAACTTCATCCATCTCATACCCTAAACTTCTCTGAGGATACCACACCATTTATAATTAATTTAAAATAAGATATCATAGTTGACTTAATGTAGAAGAGATAAAAGAATGCTGTACTTTCAAGTGATAAAGGATACAAGTTCAAAGACAGTCAAGACACCATAATAAAGACTGCTCAAAAGTAAGGAGATGAATAAAAATTAATCTTTCCTCTGGGTACTTCACATGGTTAGATTCTCTTAGATCTCTGAAATTAAATAAATAAAAAAAATCATACAATACCCCTATACCATGTCCTTATCAAAACAATTAGTCACTGTGTGAATAGTCTGGGCCTGTGTAAATGATTTGTAAATTCATGTTAAATATTTGGCTTATTGTCAATGAGAGGAGATGTCAGAAAATAACCCCCAAGCAGATATGCAAGCTGTGGCATTTTGAATCTGAGCATCAGCAGTAGCAGGGTTTTTTATTAAATCTGGAAGGCTTTAAAGCTTCTGCTGGATTGTTCTGAAAGTGGTGTGCAAGGTCAAATATTTGTAACACAGATCCACTGCTCAAACCCGTGGCTCAGGAATCTAGGCAGCTCCTGTTGTGTCCCTGCCACATCTGTCTCCAGGGACACAAAATACAGTGCTTCCCTTGATGTTTGTCTTCTGAAAGGGAATCTAATTAATCTGAAGCTGCTGCATTTCTAATGGAGATGAAATATCTGTTTTGGTTCATGAGATCAGCAGTTGTGACAATGGAGCTGTCACCTTGCTCAGAAAATGAGGAATCTCACAAACACCCTGAAAGACACCCAATTAAACACATAAACACACACACACACACACACACACACACACACACACACACAGAGAGAGAGAGAGAGAGAGAGAGAGAGAGAGAGAGAGAGAGAGAGAGAGAGAGAGAATGCCCTTTTGCTGCTGGCAAGGCCCAGACACATTCTTACATCATTCCCCAACTTCTGCATTCATATCTGACAACTGTGCTCTCTACACCATTGTAACAAGCTACGTCTCTTCTTTCTTTCTTCTGGATATTGGCTTATAAACCATTTACTGAATGGAGGAGGTAGAATAAATATATATTGAAACAAAAATCTTATAATTGTTCCGATTCTGAAGGCTTAAGCTTTGAAAATTACACAACAGGTGATAGGTACTACTTTGTTATAAAACTGACACTAACCCATTTCATCAATAAGTCCTTAGCAATACAAAAAGAGCAATGATGCTCTATGGTAAATGCCACTGCTGATTGCTTCCCTCTAATTACCCACACAGAGGTCTAACAAATAATTTTGCTTTTTCCTGTGACATTCCTGGAAATTCTTAGAAATGTGTCTGTTTTTTAAGTCTTGATTATAAAACCCTGGCTTATCTCTCTGGAAAGCATGTTTGTTGTTGTTGTTTTACTGTGCCTTTATTCATTCCATTCTTAATAATCAATGGCCTGATAACTTCCTATGGCCCCACCAGAAGTGTTTTGATTCTCCGGAATACATTCTGTTTCAGAAGCATAATGTGTGCGGAATACAAGTTTTCTAGGAACATTTTCTAGGAATACAAATTTCTAGGAACATTGATAATTGAGAAGTTGTGCAAAAACCCAGAAAATATTAAAGCTAAGGTTTTGATTTCTATGGATCACTTGCTTTCCAGTCTTAGTACTCTGGGCTTTTGTTTCCACTTCCAGAATTTTTTTTTTTCCATTTTTATGACAGCAGGCAAGTTTTTTAAACAGAGTAGTGTTATTACCTTTGTTGCTTGTAGGAGGCTCTGAGGTCACATGAAAACATCCTTTTGTTTTCTATTCTCTCTGAATCCTGAATACAAGCTAGCAATGATTCTCCTAGAAAATAATATTCCCCAAATCATTGGGGTTAAAAGTGTCTCCAGCAGACTTGACTGGGCCTCATTCTTTTAGACAAAATTTAAAATTTCAAGTATCCTAAGTTTCAGATTATTTAGCCATACTTCTTACTTATCATCATTGTGTTTATTTTTCCCCATAATTAGATTTTTATTCAATAAGGCTTTTAGGCTGAGTATAGAATGATTCACCCGAGTGTGTAATCTAAGGAACAGAAGAGGTCTACCTGTTACACATCTTGCTACACAAACTAGCCTGCCTTAAACTTCTTTCACAGAAATTATTACTAACCTCTAGGAGGCCAGGTTTCAAATTCTAGGCAAGAAAAATCAGTTGGTCACCCCAAGCCCATCAAGGTAGTTCTAATCAATCCAAAGTTGACTTGTCTGCGACATTTTGCTTACCCTATAGACACCACAATAAAAAAATGTGGCTCAGGCTTTCTGCTCACTCCTATTTGACCAAGTGACCAGTGAATTTCAAGCTACATAGCACTAATGATATATGAAAATCTGCAGACTACAGTTTATAGTAAACTGTATTGCCCAAAGAGTCTCAGTCTCCTTTTTGTGGCTTAACCTGATCCAGAGCAATTCTCTGTTGACTTTTTTTTAATCTCCCATTTATAATATTTAAAAAACAAACAAACAAACAAACAAAAAAACCCAGGAAACTCAGATCCCTCTTCAGAGTGGAATAAGAGGTGAGCATATTCCAGCTCCTGGGGTGTCTGTCTGGTCAATTCCGCTCCAGGGCAGGGGTCACACTCAAGGTTCTAATCTCAGACACTTGGGTAATGTCTTGTTACTTTTGCAATAGGAGACTATAGTACACAACTCAACTATTCATGTTTTTCTCCTCACTGCCATTCTGTAGATAGTTCCATTTTATGGTAAGGTAACCTCAACAATTTAAATTCTGCCCAGATTGTTTTCTGTTGATGATTACTGCATTTAGATTCCTTTGTGTTTGATTCTGCAACTATTTGATCACTTAACTACAAATTTCTAAAAAAAAAATGCTATTTTTAGGTCTTTTATTAAAGTTCAATTTAATACAATTTATTGAAAAACTGAAAGAAATGTATAAACATCTTCCAAAGATGGTTACAATCAGTGTCAGAAGAAAAATGAACATAGAAGACTGAAAATTTTTATCCAGATTTCTGTGCAGCATTCCCAGTGCCCCAGTGCCTCATGACTTCTTGCATAGTCACTATTTTTTTATATTCCACCAGAATAATTGCTGGACATATTCTCTAAGATTCAGCAAGTTTAATAACTGCAGAATGAGTGGTCTTTATTTGAAACTATGCAAAACCTTCACCACTTTAAAGATCTCAAATAATAGAGCTCAATATTTCTATACTTGCAATGCTTTGTGTATCTAAACCCTCATAAAGAAATATGACATAACCTTCGTAGTTTGCAAACTAAAACTTCGGAAATAAGTCAATGTGCCCATCTCAATGTGTTACAAAAAAGGAGAATGACAAAAGAATATTGATTAACACCTAATAATTTTTGGATGCCACAAGCACTGACAAAATAAACATTTTCTATATACTTTTGGAATTTATCAATGCACACGACACATTTTATTTAGAACACCACTGGGAGAAGTAATTTCAGCATCGTGAAGAACACTCCATTTTTTTTTTTTTTATTCCTAGGATACTTGTACTTCTAGGATATGTGTTCAAAGAAATTTTGATAATTTGACTATCTGGTGCTACTGTAATCTGAAATAAGCTCTCAAAGTTACTGTACATGTGCTTTATAATGACCAATGCAGGTCCCATTTCTCAAAAAAAAATTTTTTTGGGAATCCTTAAGTTCCTTTTAAAAACAAAATTTCCAAAGGAAAAATAGAACAGTAAGGACCTTGACCTTCTTTCCCAATCAAGGCATGTATTTCTCTCTATATGTATTGCTTTCTTTTTTATTATGAATAAAGTCCCATTTTTCATCTATGTATCCCCTTGTTGAAACTCCCTCCCACTCCCACCCCTCCCAGACACTTTCCCTTTTTCCCACCTCCTTATATCCTCCCCAGCAAGAGGAGGAGGTCCCAGGGTCCCAAGGTGGCTTACTTCAGCATCCACTCCAGGCAGATTCGCTTTCTTTACCCCCAAATCAAGATCACCCCAACATCAACCTTTTACTCTTAGCCAGTGTCTGTCTTTAAGGTTGATATGTGTTTCTTGTATGCAGCAGAAGGATGGCTTCTATTTTTGTTTCTATCATGTTAATGTGTGTCTTTTTATATGTGAATTGAGTCCATTGATATTAAGGGATATTAGTGACCACTGATTGTTATTTTCTTTAATTTTTGATGGCATGTATTTTCTTTCTTCGGGCTTTTCCTCTGTGGGATTATCAATTGTTTGTAGTTTCATGAGTATATCTGGGATCCTTAGCCTGGAATTTTCCTTCTAATGCTTTCTGAAGAGCTGGATTTGTAGATAGGTATTGTTTAACACTTTGTCATGAAATATCTTGTTTACTCCATCTATGGTGACTGGTAGTTTTGTTGGGTATAGTAGTCTAGGATGGCAGTCATGCGCTTTTAGTGTCTGTATAACTTCTGACCACGACCTTCTTGCTTTCATTGTTTCCTTTGAATAGTCAGATGTTATTCCAATGGGTCCACCTTTATAAGTAAGTTGACACTTTTCATTTGGAGCTCCTAAATTTTTTTTCTTTCTTCTGCATGTTTTGTGGCTTGAATATTATGTGTCAGGCAGAATTTTGGGGGGAATCAAATCTATTTGGTGTCCTGTAAGCTTCTTATATCTTTATAGGCATTTCCTTCTTTAGGTTGGGAAACTTTTCTTCTATGATTTTACTGAATACATTATCTGTGCCTTTGAGATCTTCTTCTTCCTCTTCCTCTTCTTCTTCTCCTATTATTCTCAGCTTAGGTCTTTTCAGGGTATCCCAAATTTCCTTAACATTTTGTGTTTTTGCTTTTTTGGTTTTAGTGTTTTCTTTGAATTGTGTATCTATTTCTACTATTGAGTCTTCCACTCCAGGGATTTTCTCGTCCATCTCTTGGATTTTGTTGGTTATGCTTGTATCTGTAGTTCCAGCTCTTTTCCTCTGATTTTCTGTTTTCACCTTTGCCTTATTTTGTTCCTTTTTTATTACTTCTATTTCAAATTTTAGTTCCTAGAATGTTTCTTTCATTTTGGGGGGTTTCCTTTTCTTGGTTTTCTCTCAAGGATTTTTTCATTTCTTCCAATGTTTTATTTGTATTTTCTTCCATTTCTTTATGAGAATTTTTTTATATTCTCCTTCAAGGCTTCTATAATCTTCACAGATGTGTTTTTGCTGTTGTTTCCTTCTGTTTTCTCTTCATTGTCCTGTTTGGGTTTTATTGTTGTATAACCACCAGTTTGTTCTGGTGTTTCCTTGTTGTTCTTTATATTGTTATATGTACTCTTGCACTGATGTCTTCCCATTGCTTCAGTGGCTCACACTCATTCACTTCCTAGTCACTTGTGGCTAGAGGGCTTGCATATCTCCTCTCTGTTCTGAGCAAGGGGTCTGCAAGATCTCTGACTCTGCTTTGAACATGGTTTTGTATTTCGAAGGTGCCTGATTATCTCTTATGATGCAGCTTACACTGGAGATGGGGTCCAGGTGTGGGAGGTCCTTTTTCTTAGGGGTAGCTATGGGAGGCCCTTTCTAGTTAAGCCTAAAGCCTGTCTGCTAGCAAGCTTCTGAGATTAGAACCTTGGATGTTACCCTGGCCCCAGAGAGGGATTTTACAGATAGGCAGAACAGGAGCTGGCATCTGCTCACCTCTGATTCCACTCATAACATGGATTTGAGTTTCAAATTTGTCAGTTCTTCTCTGATTATAAAGTTTGCCCTTAAAAAAAAAAAAAAAAAAAAAAAAAAAAAAAAAAGTTTGCCCTTGAGGCCTGTCATGGTCATGGGAGGTCCGTTCTGTTAGGGGTTGCTGGGGGAGGCCCCTCAAAGCTAAAGCCTAGGGACTGTCTGCTAGCTAGAGTCTGAGATTAGAACCTTGGGTTTGATTTCCTGGAGAGGAACTCTTCAGATGGGTGGCCCAGGAGCTGAAATCCTCTAACCTCTGATTCCACCCTGGACACTCTGAGTTTCGAAGGTGTTTTAGTTCTTCTCTCAATATTCTTTTCTTATACATTACATTTCAACTTCAGTTTTCCCTTCCCCTACTCTTCCCAGTTCCTCACATACATTCCCTCCTTATTTCACAATCCAGCACTCCTCCCATTTCTCTTCAGAAAAGAGCAGACATCTCAAAGATATGAAGTGAAATCAGCATAACAAGTTACAAAAAGACTAATACAAACCCTCATATCAAGATTGAAAAGGCAAGTCAGAGGAGGAAAATGGTTCTATGAGGAGGTTGATGAGTTAGGTATACCGTCCACTCCCACAAGAACACCAAGCTACTCAAAAATAATATATATGCATAGGACCAATGTCAGACCTATACAGACTCCCTGATTGTTGCTTTAGTCTCTGTGAGCCCTTATGAGCCATGCTTAGTTGATTGTGTGGGCTGTATTTTCCTGATATCCTCTACCCCTCTGTCTCTTGAAGTACCCCCCTTTTGTGTGGTACCTCTGTCTCTGCCTACTATTTGGTCATACATCTCTGCATCAATTGCCAATAGCTGACAAAAGAAGCCTGTCTGATGATGATGAACTAGGCACAAATCTAAGAGTATAGTAGAATATCATTAAAAATTATTTCATTTACTTCACTTATTTATGTACGTATTTATTTAGTGTAGTGGGAAATCAGAAGCTACACATGTGAACCGGTTGCATCAGAGTGCTGGAGCCGAGTGGGGCGTGCTCAACTGGAAAGAGCTTCGAAGTAAAGCCCCTGGATGAAAGAGGTGGAAGAGGAAGCCGGTCTCTGGTGTGGTTCCTGGATCGCAGCGGATTGGGCGGTTGGGAAACTCTCCGGCGCGCTGCTTCCCCCTCTATTTTCTCCCTTTTAACAAAACCCTTGTCTGTAAGTTATATTTGGATAATAAATATTACTTAATATATATCTCACGGTGGGTAGGTCCCATAATAATTGATGCCTGAATGCAGGGATAATTCCACAAACCCGCCGGGATCCTCACCCACAGATGGACCCAGTCGGTTTGAGCGGCCAGTTTGGTTTCCATCTGCGCACAAGTCTCCTGCACGTAGCCAGGAGCAGATCTGCACGTGGGGGATCTCCTGAGAGACGGATTGAGCCAGTTCTGGTGGCGCACACCCAGTAGGATTTGATGAAAGAAACAAAGACTCTCCCACCTGAATTGCCACCTCGTTTCACACACCATTGCTGACGCTGCTGATCACAACTGCGACATATGCTGGCCATAAGTTCTCATTACATCTGAGTATATTTTTTTTCTTTTCTACAATGTCTGACCAGATAAATGTTCAGAATTTTACTCACTTTCTCACAATGGTGATAGAGGATTATTTTCAGGATTATGCATTTGGAAGCTATCTCAACCCAGGAGTTCTTTTGCTTTTTGTATGATAATATATTTTATACCTACGTATTTTAAAGGATCCCAACATAGGGCATGTGAGGCTAAGATGTCCAGCATGGATGACCATGTTAAGACAATCCACAAACTCATTGCTTCCATAGAAGAGAGGTCTACATTGATTGGAGAGAAATGCAGAGCTCATATTGATGAACATTTCAGGAAATTAGATGAAAAATGTAACAAAATGGATGAAAATTTTAGGATAATGGATGAAAACTCTAGGAATTTTGTAGCGGGAAATCAGGAACTATACATGTGCATGATCACGTCAGAGGACTGGAGACGAGTGGGGTGTGGTTAACTGGAAAGGATTCCGGAAGTAGACCTCCGAGGGAGAGGACCAGGACAGGAAGCCGGCATTCTCTCGCGAGAGTTCCTGACCAGTTGCGCTGGTTTTTGGACTGATGACGCAGCTTCTGGGGTGTGCAGTTTGGGCCAGTGGCGCGGGAGTTCGGACATGTGGCATGGGGATGAGGAGTTTTCCTTAGAAACGCTCCGGCATGCTGCAACCTTACCCTTCATTTTCTCTTAAAACCTTCTCTGTTTTGTAAGTGATTTTCACAAAATAAACCCCATTTAAAACATATATCACGGCAGGTTTTTACCGCGATAACTGGCGCCTGAACGCAGGACTAATTCCACAAACTTGCCAGATTCCTCACCAGCCGACAGAACTGGTCAGAATGGCTTTGGTTACCAGCTGTGCATGAGCCTCCTGTACCCAACCAGGAACGAATCTGCACGCGGCAGACCTCCTGAGAGATGGATTGACCCGTTCTGGTGGCCCACGCCTAGTAGGATTTGTTGAAAGATCTAACAAAGACCCTCCCAGCCGAATCGCCACCTCGTTTCGCCCACCATTGCTGCCGCTGCTGATCACGACTGAGACATATGCTGGCCGTAAGTTCTCATTACATCTGAGTATACTTTTTTTCCTTTTCTACAATGTCTTACCAGATAAATGTTCAGAATTTTACTCACTTTTTCACAATGGTGATAGAGGATTATTTTCAGGATTATGCATTTGGAGGTTATCTCAACCCAGGAGTCCTTTTGCTTTTTTGTGTGATAATATACTTCATACCTACCTATTTTAAGGAATCTCAACATAGAGAGTATGAGGCTAAGATGTCTGGCATGGATGAACATATTAAGACACTCCAGAAACTCATTATTTCCATAGAAGACAGGTCTACTTTGATCACAGAGGAATTTAGAGCTCATATTGATGAAAATTTTAGAAAATTGGATGAAAAATTTAAAAAAATGGATGAAAATTTTGTTAGAGAGGAACAGAGAGCTCAAATCGATGAAAATTTTAGGAAATTAGATGAAAAATTAAAAAAATGGATGAGAATTTTAGGATAATGAATGAAAACTCTAGGAAATTTGAATATAAGATAGTAGAACGGGTAGATGTGGAGACTGAAAGGATTTTCATTTCTATGAAATTGTTGGAGAGGTCATTTATAGAGGACTTTAAAACACTGAAAAAGACCATTATCACTAGGTTGCAAGATCATGAGACTCGATTGGAGATTTTAGAAAGGGATTTGGAGGCAACAACCGCAGAGCCCCCTCTTAAACGGTGCTACTGCAGGGAAGGTTCTATACCTAGAGTGGTTACCATGAGGGGATTACCCCCCCATCCCTCCAACTCTATTCCCAGTTGTGGCAGAGGCCAAAAAACCACAACCACGTGGAAGGGCTTCTGACAATATGGGATACAAATATGAACCAATACTCATGAAGGATTTAAAATCAATAAAGGAAGCCATAGGGAACTATGGTGTACAATCATCTTTTGTGAGGCAATCCTTGAACTCATAGTCATCACAGAATAGAGTAATTCCTGATGACTGGAAGAATTTGGCAACCGCAGTGTTGAACAATGGCCAAAACTTCCAGTGGAGGAATTGGTTTAGAGAAGAGGCTAAAGCCTTGGAATCTCAAGATGAAAATGGGAATGTTACCATCTCTAAGGACGAAATCCTTGGGGAAGGCCAGTTTGCTGATTTGTGAGTTCAGGCTACTTATAATGACCATGCTCTGTTGCTGTGCCATACTGCTGCCTTAAATGCTTGGGAAAAGGTTTTGGACCCAGGACAGAGAATTGAGTCATATACCCAGATTAAACAAGGTCCAATGGATCCTTATACAGACTTTTTACAGAGGTTGACTCAGGCTGTAAATAGAGCAATGTCTGATTAAGAAGTTAGGAAATAATTGATACTCTCTTTGGCCTTTGATAATGCTAATAGGATATGTAAAAAAATTGATCATGCCATTAAAGATCAGGGGTGCACCCTTAGACAAATGGATACAATTTTCACTTAATGCTGAATATCTACACCATGATGAAGAGAATTGGGTAGTATAAGCCATTGCTAATGCTAAGATGAGAAATCAAGGCATTATTTGCTTCAATTGTGGTAAGCCAGACCATATAAAGAGAAATTGTAGACAAAGCATACATGGGAACATTTCCATTCACAGGAGTGACTTAAACAGAAAGCCACTACTTCCTGTACTATGTAGGAGATGTAACAAAGGCAGACACTGGATGAATGAATATAGATCTATAGAGACAAAGATGGCAAGCTTTTATCATTGGGAAATGTAACTCGGGGCTTCCCCCGGGAAGCCCCCAAGAATCAGACCTCCAAGCCAAAAAGGGTTCAGTCATATCTAGTCACAGTGGAAGAGTAGTGACCTCAGGATGAGTAACAAATTCCAAGCCTGAAACAGTAGACCATATAACCATAGACAATAGATCGCCCTTACAAGAGAAGTTGATGGTATCCAGTAAACCAATAAAACGCATATTTTGGCAGACCTCCATAAATGAACAAAGACCAAAGTTGACAATAAGAATAGACAATATTTTTATGCAGGGCTTAGTCGACACGGGGGCTGATGTTTCGATCATAACTCAGCAGGCCTGGCACCCCAGGTGGCCTCTGAAGAAGGTGGATGATCAATTTTTAGGTATTGGAACATTGTCTCAGGTAAAACAGAGTGTGAGATGACTAGAGTGCATAGGACCAGAAAGACAGAGAGGGAGATTGAGGTCATACATGGCCAACATAGCAGTGAACTTATGGAGTCGTGATATCCTACGACAATGGAACACTCAAATTAAGATTCCTCCAGGCCTAAATACTAGCCAAAGAACTAATTGTGGCCTTGAAGGTAATACCTCAAGAGGCTTCGTAAAACAGCTGTCGGTCATTCAGGTTGCACAAAGACACAGTCTTAAAGCTGCAAGCACCCCTAAGACACTAACAGCCCTGCCTTTGAAATGGTTGACAGATAAACCTATTTGGGTCCAACAATGGCCTTTGACAGAGGAGAAATTGCTAGCCCTAGAACAATTGGTGAAGGAACAGTTACAAGTGCAACATATTGAAGAATCGACCAGCCCATGGAATTCCCCTGTATTTGTGGTCAAGAAGAAGTCTGGGAAATGGAGAATGGTAATGGATTTAAGAGCAATTAATAAGGTGATTCAGCCCATGGGCACCCTACAATCTGGTATACCTTTACCTTCTTTGCTACCTAAAGGATGGCCTATAATAGTTATTGATCTGAAGGACTGGTTTTCTTTTTACAATACCTCTACAGGAACAAGACAGGGAGAAGTTTGCTTTCACTATACCTAATTTTAATAATTCATACCCAGTAAAAAGGTACCAATGGAGGGTCCTTCTACAAGGGATGTTGAATAGCCCCACCCTATGCCAATATTTTGTCCAACAGCCATTGGAAGTGATACGCAAACAATTCCCACAATCTATCATTTACCATTATATGGATGATATATTGTTAGCGGACCCAGACGTAAACATCTTAGAAAGACTGTTTGAGGAATTGAAGAAGGTGTTGCCTGATTGGGGACTTCACATTGCCCATGAAAAGATACAAAGAGGGGATTCTATCAATTATTTGGGGTATAAAATAGGCTTGCAAACAATTAGACCTGAGAAGGTACAACTTAAGAGGGACAGATTAAAGACACTTAATGATTTCCAGAAGCTATTTGGGGATATAGCCCACATACATCCGGTTATTGGTATCAAAAACTATGAACTGGTTCATTTGTTCAAAACTATAGATGGAAATAAGGATCTGAATAGTCCCAGGGAATTCTCTGCTGAAGCCGAGAAAGAATTAGCATTGGTGGAAAAGAGATTACAAGAAGCACATGTTAACTGTATAGACCCAGACCTCGACTGCATCCTGGTTATTTTGCCTTCTGAATATTCCCCTACAGGAGTCATAATGCAAAGGAAAAATATTATATTAGAATGGATATTTCTGCCAATTAAACCAAGTAAAAAAACTAAAAACATACATTGAAAAGATTTCAGATTTGATCTTCAAAGGAAAACTCAGGCTTAGACAATTGACTGGAAAGGATCTGGCAGAAATTGTTGAACCTTTGACCAATGAGAAAATTGATCGATTATGGGCAGACAATGAACCTTGGCTAAAGGCCTGTAGTGGGTTTCTGGGGGAGATTAATAATAAATATCCCTGAAGCAAAAGGATTCAATTTATAAAGAAAACTAATTGGATTTTCCCCCGTGTGGTACAGGATAAACCTATTTCTGGAGCTCCTATATTTTTTACTGATGCAAATAAAACAGGAAAAGCTGGTTACAAATCAGAAAACTTCAGTAAGGTGACACAGAGTCCTTATGATTCTGTTCAGAAGGCAGAACTGTATGCCATTATTATGGTGTTATTGGATTTTACTGGACCTCTTAACCTGATAACTGACTCTCACTTTGCAGAAGGAGTTGTATTTCATATTGAAACTGCTGCCTTCATTCCTGATGATACGGAATTAACCTTCTTGTTTGTACAGCTACAGGATATCATCAGAAATAGAACACATCCTATGTATATAACACATATCAGGGCTCATTCAGGCCTTCCTGGCCCTTTACCAGGAAGATGAGATCGATCAGTTATTGATAGGGAATGTGGTAGAAGCCTCAGAATTTCACAAGAAGCATCATGTCAATAGCAAGGGATTAAAGAAGAGTTTACCCATCACTTGGCATCAAGCCAAGGAAATTTTGCGGAAGTGTGACAAGTGTTCCCTTTACAATCAACCATCTTTGCCCCCTGGGAGTAATCCTAAGGGTACTAAGAGCAATGAGATTTGGCAGATGGACGTGTTTCACTTCCCAGAATTTGATAAGATGAAATATGTTCATCATACCATTGATACCTACTCAGGAATGCAGTGGACTACCACCCTGAGTTCTGAAAATGCTAATGCAGTGCTCACTCATCTTCTGGAAGCCATGGCCATATTGGGAATTCCTGATCAAATTAAGACTGACAATGCTCCAGCATATGTTTCCCAGAAAATGAAGCAGATTTTTGGATATTATGAGATAAAGCACGTTACTGGGGTACCACACAACCCCACTGGACAAGCGGTTGTGGAAAGATTCCATCACACCTTGAAAGAGATGCTTCATAAACAGAAAGGTGGTATAAAAAGACCTAGTGAGAGGTTACATAGTGCCTTGTTGACATTAAACTTTCTTAATGCTGATGAGAAAGGAACTTCAGCTGCAGAGAAACACTGGGTAATAGAAAGGACTTCTGAGTTGAATCAACCTGTTTATTTTAAGGATGTACTAACTTCAGAATGGAAGCCAGGGCATGTGCTTCGTTGGGGTAGGGGTTTCGCTTTTGTTTCCACAGGAAAAGAGAAAATATGGGTACCAACAAGATTGATAAAGAACCGGATTGAAAATGAGAACCCTCCTGAGGAGGAATAATGACTCATCTGCCGATAAGACAATTGGATATGTGGTAAGGAACATTCACTTAACTAAGGTGGGGCAGGATCTTAATTTTGTTTTTACAGAAGAATGGATGCAACCCTCCTCACAAAGCTAAAAGGATGATGAATGCTCAGACATTTGACACGTTAAAAGGACTACAGGGGATTACAAGGACACCTGACACTGACAGGCACTAAGGGTAATTTCTCTATTCTCAGAACTGTACATCTATATCTAATGATTATGTATTTATATATATAAAGGAGGTCCTGGTTTGGTAACAAAAAAGGCTGGCTTTGGAGGTGGAGCAAGTTGCTTTTTCCCTCTCTAAACCCAAGTGTCCTGGTAAATAAAACTTTAAAAACTCTGTCTCACATCAGAAAAGCCACCTGAAGTAGGACAGGAAATAGATGAAATATATAGGGACCAATCTTATCTCACTTTTATTTTAAATTTTAAATCTTATTTCTTTCTGCATTTTTTACTCTCTTACTTTAGAAATCTTTTCTGCACACAATACTTTCTGATGGTTCAATATCTTCAGTTGATAATATCCATTGGATTATACACTATTAAAAACAATTTCTCCTACCAGCACTCTACAAGGCATCCAGAAGGAAGATGGGGCCCCCACCGATTAAAAAAAAAACCAAACAAACAAAAGAAAAACAAAACAAAACAAAACAAAACTCATTAAGACAGAGTAAGAAAGAACCTGCTGTATGTCACTCAGTGATTACTTTTGTGGTATAGACCAATCAGGACAGTCGTAAGATAGTTTCTTATCATATCTTTAGCAAATATTTCAGATGGACTTACTCAGTACGATGAGAATGGCTATATGTATTTATGGAATGGATATATATATATTTATAGCTACTTAATTAGGACTTAATCATTGTTTTAGTTTTATAGGACCCCACAGAGATACCGTCGCCCACAGGACAGCATGAAGCAACTTTATGAGAGAACTACGTCCCTTTCTTGATGAGTTGGTCATTCAAGGGAGGGTAATGGTCAATTATCATTTTGATATGATGGTTAAAAGTTAATCTTGGGTAGAGGACAGAATGATATTATAGATGAGAAAAAGAGAGAGAGAGGGAGAGAGAGAGAGAGAGAGAGAGAGAGAGAGAGAGAGAGAGAGAGAGAGAGAAAGAGAAAGAAAGAAAAGGGAATAGATAGGAGATCATTATACTTGCAAACAACTATTAACCAAAGGATGAATGAAAAATGAATTGACAAAAGTTACAAATGGTACAAATGTTTGTATATTGATACAAATGGGAAATCAATCTATATGTTTGATTGGGATAATATATACTTTGATACAAAGCTGAATGTACAATTGCCTTAATTTGCACGTGTCTACCTCTGTTTAAAATATTTTGCACATTGATGTGTATTAAGTACATTGCCATTTCCATAATGCAATTTCTACCTGTAATTATTTATGCTAGTCATTACATTTGTTGTAATATATACACAAGTTGTTTTATATAACTCTGTTCAGATATATTTTTATATATAATGATATATAGTTAGAATATTGTCATTTGATACAAAATGTGTATTTTGGTCAATATTCATAAGATTTTTATACTTGAAATTATTTGGAGGAGCTGTACACTCATTTTTGGAATGCCTATTTTTACAATGTTAGCTTCACTTTCTTGGTTGATTGGGATTACAGATTATGGTTACTCAGATATTGCCACCTAACAGTCAGAATACTCAGGCTTTTCAGAAACATGTTAGAATACACCCAATAGATAGGTGTCTTCAACCACTTCATAGACCGAGAGAATATGGCATTCAAGATTTTGTTATCTCAAATTTGGCCTTGAGAGACATGACAACTCCTGGCATCATCATTCCTTTCTCAAGGTGGTGTTGAGCATCACAGACACCTTGCAAAGAGATTGTCTTGTTTGGCGAATAATGGCCTGAGGGGCAAAGGACTGCACTTGCCCCGACTGCTGTCATCGTGATCACTGTCCGAAATGGATGAGCAAGATGAAGGATAGAGACTGCCGAAGCCTGCCTAGACAGGATAAGATGTTCCTACCAAAAAAATCCTGCTTCTATGGAGACTTGTCAGATATCCTAGGCCAGTAGCCACAAGGATGGATGCTCCCGTTGTACAGAGAAGTGGTGAATGACTGTCCAGCACAAGTTTGCACTGTGATTTTGATTTACGCTGAAAAGGCAAGTAATCTGACAAAGTCACTCTAATCTCTGTTTTCATAATTCTTACTTGCCCAGATATTTTGGACATTATTCATATCAGCTTGTAAAAACAACAGCCAGTCTTATATATTAAGTCTTATATAAAAAAATATAATAAAAATATATTAATATTTTTATTAAAAAATAAATAGGTCATCAGGTTAAGGTTGAATCCTGAGATATTAGTAGAAATTGAGCTCAAATTACCAGAGTTCAAGATAATAAGACCAACTATTCCGTTCAGGGCGCCTTTGTAAGTATGTAGCAGTAATGCAGCATGTTAGCACTAACTAAAACCTAACATGATTTGTAATATGGAATGAATGCTGTACATGAGTTTTATGTAATCTGATCAGCCCTGGATGTCTTGGACTTACTAGTTTTAGTTGTATCTAAAGGCCATTGCATGGAAAGATTCCCTGTATTTCATTTGGTTAAAGAAAAGTTTCCTGGTTACAAGAAGACCAAAGAAGTCATGCTGCTGCTTACAAAATTTAAAGCCTGGAATGACTTAAGGAGTTCTGGCTAGACCCCAGCAAATAATCTAACAATGTCAGAGCTGTGTAGATTTCTGTTCAGGAGATGTTGAATCATTTATAATGAAGACAGTGGTCTTATCAAGACCTTCAGAAACATCCATAGCATCACTGTGTATAACATAAAGAAACTAAACATTGTAAGATTTCTCCTAGTGAACATGTAGGACATTTCTACATTTGATTGAAGATGTGTAGTTTGTCCTAAAGCTGCTTCCCTTCAGATTAATTATTACTTCATCATATATGTATCATGCACAAGATGGTGAATACAGAGACAACAGGACATTGAGGAACCCAGAGAACCAAGCAAGAAAATCATCAGAGTCTTAAAGAAGAACATCAACACATGTTGAAGTTGAACCTACATGCAAAGACTATGCCTAGCACATCTTTTTTCCTGTATGACAGAAATGCATCAGCAATGGTCCTGACAGGAGCTGCAGAGAAGAGAGGACGCCTTCAGGTTATGAAAGAAAAGAAGCCCATGGGTGGAAAATGCTGCAGCTACTAAGAAACCAACATTACAAAAGAAACCAGTAGAAGACAAATGAATCATACAGGAAATGGAACCTGCTGCATAAGTGACTGGATTCTCTTTTATCAAATAATAAATATATATGTGAAAAATTAAAGAAAGAAATGCTATGATTAATAACAGTTTCATTGGCTTTGTAATTTTTAAAGGATTGTTTTTCATTAGTTTTATAAAATTATATGATATGTATTTGTCTTGTTTTTAAGTTATTTTGTATTAAGTCCATATGTTCTTGTGTTTATGTCATTTGTGTTTTTAATTTTTAGTATGGAGTATTTTATTAGTATTTTAAGGTTACAAAGTATGCATTTTATTGAAACAAATTTATCATGTATGTCCTTATGATTTATTATAATTTCATTCATACCTGTTATAATGTCTGCCTTTCAATTTCTAGTTTTATTGAAGTAGGTCTTCCTTTTTTTGGTTTAATTTGGTTAGGAATTTGTCAATTGTGTTTCATGCTAAATAAATAAATAAATAAATAAAAAGGAAAGAAAGCAAAGTGAAATGTGCTCAAAATTAAAAAAAAAAGTTAACAACTTATATGTCTTGGCCCTAGGATGATCAGCATAAAATTAATGTTAAGTGTCTCTATGTTTTTTGGGGACTGCATGTGTTTCTGTGGGACTATGGGTCCAAACCTTAAGGCTAGGCACAAAAGAACAAGCCAGAAACTTAGTACAACAGGAAACAGCAAGTAAGATATGGGTAGCAGAAGAGTTTGAGCCTAAACTCATAATGAGTCCCAAAAAGAAAGTCAGGAAAGACTGGAAGCATTCCTGTTGGGGGGGGGGGAAGAGGGTGACTATGAAATATAATTGGTGTTGCTTTTAATGGACATATGATATATTCAGATATGCTTAGCTTAAGACAGACACAGAAAGAAAAGATGTTCAGCAAGGTGATGTGAGAGAGGATGGACTCCAGTTATTTTAATCATTTCAACTAAAATAGAGGATTCCGCATCTTTAGCTAGTGGGAATGCTAGGGAAATAATCTTTTTCCCCTTTCCCTTTCTAATATATTCTTGAGTATATTGATGTACTCACAGTACACCAAATATTTCTCAGAGGTATTTACATACCCACATTGACTGCAACACTATTTTCAATAATCAAATTATAAAACTAGCCCACGTGTCCATTAACATATAAATGGGTAAAGAAAATACAATTTGTATCAATTTCATCTATAAATGAGAATAAAATTACATCATTTTCAAAAACTGGATACAAATGAAGGTCATATTAATTGAAATATGTCAGATGAATACAGTACTTTCTCTGATTTTGGAGACATAATTTGTTGCACATAAAACATAATTGTGGTGTGCAATTGTACATAGTATGTATACCTATACACATATATAAATGTAAATATTTTTTATCTATTGTCCAATCTATCTATCTGGCATTCTGTCTGTCTGCCTATTCATCTACCTATCTAAATGTAAAAGCATAAGGATCATCAGGTGATAGGAGGGGACAATCAGAAGGAGTAAGGCAAAAAATATAAATATCATTACAACATATGACATATTTGAAAGAAATTATCATAATGCTCTACACTGTGCAAAGTAAATATACACTAATTTTCTTAAAAGTGTTTTAAAAATGTATTCTGTAACTTGTTTTGACAATATTCTGCTTTTAAACTTATATCACCTTCCATAAGCCTTTAATTTACCTAATGAAAAACATATTTAAAGTAATGAGTACATGCTATTTTAATTTGCATATGCAAATGAATTTAATCAGTAGGAAACTCTGGCAGAGAAAAGTGTATGAATGTAATTATTTCACTGACTGCCCACTCCTTCAAATTTATAGGAGTATTTTGCAGCTGGAACTAAATATTAACTTTTGCGAAGAAAATGTCTTCCATATGGGAAAGTACCACAATGACAATTGTTAGCAATTATATAATTCTAATGCATGTAAAGCCTGTATCTTATTTCCGTTCCACAAAAACCTAACAATGTATGAGTTATCTTTTTTTTCAAAGATGGAGAAACTGAAATTTATGAAGATGACTTTCTTTGCTGAAACAGTGGGTTTCCTAACACTGACTCTTTAATACAGTTAGTTCCTCATGTTGTGATGAATCCAATCATAAAATTAATTTGCTATTACTTAATAACTATAATTTTGAATCATGATATAAATATCTTATATGCAACCCTTATGGGGTCTTGACCTACACATTAAGAACCACTATGCTCAAGATTAACCACAACATATATAAATATATAATATATAAATACATATTCATTTTGACTCTGAAGACTGAATAGGTGAAGAAAATCTTTAATTATCAATTACTCCTTCCCTATTCAAAAAGCTTGCATTATCTAATAATTTTTGTCTTATCTGAGGATTCCATTTCCAGTAGAAAAAGTTTAAATGAATATAAATAGTTTGTCACTTTGACCTGGGCATTTGAAATTTTTTAAGCCTCAAAAGAACGCACAGAAAATAATGAATATAAAATCTTGGGTAAAACTTGCAATGATTTGTTAACCAAATCATAAATATGGTGTTCTTTTGTTTTAGACTTTTTCTTTTCCAGATTGTCAGTTCAACAATAATGAAAATATTTATGGATCAATATACTACTGTTTTCCCAAGACAACCTACCATGCAGTAAGGGTTATATTATGTTCTAGTGAGCTCCATTTCTACTGAAGAAACTGTAGAGAAAAAAAGAAAGAGATCACTGAAGTCATAGCATCTGTATTCAGCAACTATTCTCCTGATGTTTTATGACTTTTAACAGTGGATGATACCAATAAAAATATCATAATCCTAGTGTGTACCATTTTTCAGTGCGTTCATTCATCACTGTCACTTTTCCATTTTGTATAACATGTTATCTTTTCCCCTTATCCCCAGTGATAAACATCACATCAAGACTATCTCCATTCCATAGTAATTCAACATTTCTGCACATTAATGTCTCTGTTTGAAAGTCATGCCCTAACACAAGGAACTACAATGCTTTAAGGTAGGTCTTTCAATAAAGGCTCATCTTTGATACACATATGAGGAGTTATTCACTTTACTATGACCATTATTCTTCAGAAACACTGTACCACATTACAGCAGCAGGACTCATCTGTATTGTAGCTACATGCCTAATGTCTCATCTCCTTCTGAAAACATATAATCTTATATTTTTTCCTGTCCCTTTTATTTAATCCATGTATCCCCTCGCTCAAACTCCTTTCCCACTACTGAACCCTCCTGGTCACCTTCTCTTGTCTCCTTCTCCTCATCTCCTCCCCAGGAAAAAGCAGGAGGTCCCAAGGTGACTTAGTTCAGCATCCACTTCAGGCAAGTCTGATTATCTCATTCCAATATCAAGACTGGTTCAGGTGTTTCTCTGGCGGGAATGGGCTCCAAAGGTGCCGGTCCAAGGGGCTTCAGATCCCGAGCTGTTCAGTGGTTGTGGTTTGCAGCTTGAGTGTGCTTTGATTTTTGTTTAAAGTCCACTAATGAGTGAGTACATTCCCTGCTTATCTTCCTGGGTTTGTGATGCCTCCCTCAGGAGAATATTCTCCAAATCCATCCTTTTGCCTGAGAATTTTAGGATATCATTTTTTCTTACTGCTGAGTAGTATTCCATTGTGTAGATGTACCACAGTTTGTTAATCCATTCTTCAGTTGAGGGGTATCTAGGCTGTTTCCAGGTTCTTGCTATTACAAATACTGCTGTTATGAACATATTTGAGCTAATACTCATGGAATAAGAATATGCATCCTTTGGATATATTCCTAATAGTAGTATTGCTGAATCATTGGGTAGATTGACTTATAGTTTTCTGAGGAACATCTATACTGATTTCCAAAGTAGTTGTAGAAGTTTACACTCCCACCAGCAATGAAGGAATGTTTTTCTTCTTCCACATCCCTTCAGCATAGGCTGTCACCTGCGTTTTTGATCTTAGTCATTCTGACAAGTATAAGATGGTATCTCAGGGTTGTTTTAGTTTACATTTCTCTCATGTCTGAGGATGATCTGATCTGATACAATTCCCATCTTTGTATCTATTCATATTTGTTTTATGACTGAGTATATGGTTATTTTAGAGTAAGTTCCATGGAGTGCTAAGAAGAAAGTATATTCTTAGTTATTTTGGTAAAATGTTCTAGGCATATTTGTTAAGTACATTTGAGTCATAATATCTATTAGGTTCCTTATTTCTCTGTTAAGATTTTATGTGTTAGAGCTATCTATTGGTGAGAGTGGAATATTGAATTCTCCTAATATTGATGTGTGGGACTTGATGTAAGGTTTAAGAGTTAACAATGTTTCTTTTACATATGTGGTTGCACTTGTATTTGGTGCATAAATGTTCAGGATTGAGATTTCATTTAGTTGAATTTTTTCCTCAGATGAACAAGTAATGTCCTTCCTGAAATCTCTTCATTGAATTTAGTTTGAAGTCTATTCTATTAGATATTGTGATAGCTACACCAGCTTGTTTCTTGAGTCCATTAGATTAGAATGTCTTTTCTTAACCCTTCATTCTGTGGCAGTGCCTGTCTTTGAATATAAGGTATGTTTCTTGTATACATACCTGTTTTTGTATCTATTATGTTAGCTTGTGTCTTTTTATAGGTGAACTGAATCCATTGATATTAAGGGATAATAATGACCAGTCATTGGTAATTTCTGTTATATATGGTGTGTGTGTGTGTGTGTGTGTGTGTGTGTGTGTGTGTGTGTGTGTGTATTTCCCTTCTTTGGGGTTTTTCTTTTGTGGGGTTATTTATCCCTTTTGACTTTGTGGGTGTATCTAGCTTCCAAGGGTTGATGTTTTCCTTCTAGTGTTTTCTGTAGAGCTGGATTTGTGAATAGGCATTATTTAAACTTTGTTTTGTCATTGAAATATCTTGTTTATTCCATCTATGTTGATTGTGAATTTTCCTTGGTATAATAGTTTGGGCTGATAATCCCTGGTCTCTTATTGTCTGTATAACATCTGTCCACACCTACTGGCTTTCATTGTTTCCACTGGATAGTGAAGTGTTATTCTGATAAGTCTACCTTTATAAGTTACTTGACCTTTTTTCTTTTCAACTCTTAATATTCTTTCTTTATTATTTAGGTTTAACAGCTTGATTGTTACATGGTGGGTAGACTTTGGGTGAGGGAGTAGTCTGTGTGGTGATGTGTAAGCTTCTTTTAACTTTATAGGTATTTCCTTCTTTAGCAAAATTTTCTTTTATGATTTTGTTAAGCATATTTTCTGTGCCTTGTGATGGTATTCTTCTCTACTTCTATTCCTATTATTTTAAGATTTGGTCTTTTCATGGTGTCTCAGGTTTTCTGAATGTTTTGTATTATGACTTTTTTTTTTTTTTTTTACCTTTAGTGTTTTCTTTGGCTGATATTTCTATTTCAACTATTGAATCTTCCAAGTAGGAGATGCTCTCTCCTTTCTCTTTCATTCTACTGGTTATGCTTGCATCTGTAGTTTATTTACTTAGACTTAGACTTTCCAATTCTAGTATTTCCTCTGTTTGTATATTTTCAATTGCTTTTATTTTCACTTTTAATATGGAACTCTTTTCCTACCAGTTTAATTGCTTTTTCTTTGTATTCTTTATTTTCTATAAGAGATTTATAGATTTCTTCCATTTTTTTGTTTTTTCTCAATTTCTTTAAGGAAATTTTTTATTTTCTCTTTTAAGGCATTCATCATTTTCATAGGTTTATTTTTAAGGTTATTTTCTTCTGTTTCTTCGACATTGGTATATTAAGGTCATTCTGTTATAGAATTACTAGATTCTGGTGGTACCATATTGTTCTTTATGTTGTTATATTTATTTTTATACTAGTGTCTGCCCATTGCTTTCTTGGATTGATGCAGAATTTGTCTGCATCTCAGGGAGTTTCTGAAATCTGTTCTGGCTGTGTCTGTGTTTCAGGAAATCTTTTTTTGGTCCAATCTGAGCTCTTGTTCCACTTAGAGTTGGGGTATTCTGTGGCTCAATGACATGTGTTTTGTTGAATAAAAGCTGGCTGTTTCTATATCTTAGGCATCCTCCTATGGTCCAATAGAAGCTCTTGATTCAATAAGGGCTGGTGAAATCTGTGTCTTAGAAAGTCACTGATCTGGCATAGTGATGGGAGGTTTTGAGGAATGGTGCGGATCTTGTAGATAGGGATAGCCAACAAACTAAGCTGTTAATGAGGAGTTTTTACCCACAGGAGTTTTCCCGGCTGACCTGGGATTAGGGCCAGCAAAATATATATTTGTAGAAATTGCCCAACTAATTTAAAATTTATATGGAAATGTAAATCATCAAAGAATCATTGAAGAAAAACAAAGCCACATAGTCAGATGTGGAAGACAACCATTGAGGCAGATATGTCATGACCTTCACAATTACACAGACTAACGAGCCTCAATCAGAAAAAAATTTAAAACTTACATTAAAGTAAAATATAAAAAGTATAAAAGGACTCTGCCCCTATTTGATCTTGGCATTCCATAAATTTCCAAAGTTTGCTTTTTAATCAGGGTTAAAAATTGCTATTCACCAAAATTTATTGTTAAAATTTATCCCCAGAACTCAAAATATGCATTTTCTTCCAGTACTCACTCACCTGTTATACTACATTAAATAATATTTGCTGTAGATTGAACACAGGCCATGCATTCATGAGTGAACCCTCCACATTCCCCAAATGTGCCTTCCATTAAGTTGATTCAAAAACAGATCTTTTATGTTTATGTTTGTGAGTTTTAGGTGTATCTCTTTTGTGTGGACCTAACTATGTTCTTAATACTTTGAGTTCCTAATTTGATTGCTGGCTTAGAGCAGCAGAAATGGGTTATAGTGAGACAGGCAAAATATGAAACATCATAATGTATGTGGGAAATTTATTGGAGTTTGATACCCAAAGGGAATACTATAAATGTAAGCTTTTAGTTTTGGGGGTGAGAGGTCATGGGGGAAGTGAAAGTAGAGTAAAGTGTGTGAGCCTTTGGTAGTTTACCAAGTTCAGTGGTTTCTGAGCAGGAGTCCACATGGGATGAGCCGACTGCCATTTTGGAAAGCTTGCCCTGGCCAGTCTATGACTAACAGACTAGAAGAACTCAGGAAGGAGTTAAGATATCAATGGTAACTATTAGGAGACAATATTGACATGAAAAAAAAAAAAAACACCAGGAGTTGTAGCTGACGGTTATAGGAAGAGAAGGGTAACATATGATTTCAGATTTTGCCTGTAAGTTTCAGGACATTGCCAAGTTAAGAAATATAGACCATCAGTTTCACTGTGGGAAATTTTAATTGTAAATCAACTTAAGCTGAAAGGCTCAGGAACTCTTTAAATGAAAAAGATTCAGGAAACAATGTTTAGTAGGCAAAGAGCACAGGACTGAGGATTTCTTATAAACAACATGACTAAAACAATTTGGAGAAGGAAGAGATTATTTCTTCTTATACTTCCAAGTCACAATCTATCATTTAAAAAGTGGTATCAGGAAATCTAATAAAAACTAAAGCAGAAGCCATGGGAAATACTGCTATCTGACTCCAGCTCAGGTAGCTTATTTATATAATTGAAAACCTTCTGCCCAAGCGTGGTACTATCCATGATAAGCTGATCCCTCTCTCTATATCAATCAACATTCAAGACAATCTCTTACAGATAAAGCTACAGACTAATCTTTCATTTCCCAAGTGACTCTTGGTGCATCAAATGACAATAAAATGTAACCAGGACAGTGGTAAATTCTGGCCTTCCAGACTTAATTTTTTTCAGTCATTAAGTTATTTAGCTAATTATTGTAACTTCTTGTAAAAAACTCAACATCTATTAGCTGGCTTTCAGTTCATTGTTCTTTGAAATGTTTCCTGATATTTTAAGATGCAGTTTTGGCTGAGGAGGTATACTTCTTTCTATAATTCCTTTCTCTTTCTCCTATTACTTTTTCCTAATTCTTCTTTCTAAAAAGTAATTCTTCTCTTTAACTGTTTTTATTGCATGTGCTTCTATTAAAACTGTTCTTGACCTTATTCTTACACTTTATTTTCCATATCATATGTAATTTTATTCATATGTATTTTCTGACATATGAATAAAAATGTATATATGACAAAATGACATATTTAACAATTGATTTAAGCAAAGATTCAAACTATTATTTGACTGCTTAGCATTCTTATATTTTTTGAAACTGGGATCTATCAAATTTTTCATATATAAAACTAAGTCCATAATTATCTCTCCATCCATTTGTGACTCCTGGTTCCTTAATCCAAATGAATAGCTCCAATGTTTACTGAACCCTCCAAAAAGAGATCTCAACATTTATTCTTTTCCCTGTCTCTCTGCTTCTATGAATCATTAAGTTTGTATCATTTTTCCCCTTAAACTATTGGCTTATTCTTTACCATCAACACATTTGAAATAGCTTCTTAACTACTCTCATTGCTATACTATATTCACCATATTTACTAACTTACTTTAGCTATTCCCAAAACAGAGTTTCTGTGTAAGCAAAATCAACTTTACCTGAAAATTTACTAGAGAGCTATTGACTCAGAAACTCACAGGATCAAGTCATTAATCAGGGGCTTTATAGGAATTCTAACTGATTCCAATGAACCTTGTTCCCAAAGACTTGGCATCAAAGTATTGTTGGTTAGAATTGAGGATATCTAACTTCAGGTTAAATTCTATGAGAGATTTTATCTGCCTATACTTATTTTAATGGATTTAATTCTATGATCCTTAGGATAACTGTACGTACATTTGTAAATGTTTTCTATGTGGTTGTTTCTATGCTAAGTGCATGCCTTAATCCATTAAACACAAAACCATAAATACTTCAGAGTCATTTTTTAATAATCCCTGCAATACATATAAATAAACTCAAGGATGTAGAGTTGATTCTTCCCCAAATCACAAGGTACTGAGAAGATGTATGTTGCCAATGAAATCTAATCCCAGTGAGTATCTGAGAAGATCAAGGGGCTTCAACACAAAATGGCTGACAACAATTGTCCAAGCAACGTAATGGTTAACAATGAACAAATGTCTCCTATAACTTTCTGCTTCAAAATACCATGTTCATGTGCGCATTAGATAAGTATGGCTTTGAAGTCATAAGCATAAGCCTTTACCTTTACGTTTACCTTCATTAGCCTGTCTGTGTATCTGTCTGTCTGTACATATGTGTGTTTATTTCTGTTCAGCCATTGTGCTGTACTGTGTGTCTCTATTGCCACTTATTTGTGGCCTCTGTGTGGCATTTCTCAGAATAGATAAAATATATCTTACCAGGTTTTTTTGAGAACTCACATTTTCTGCAAGCTCGCCGCCTCTGGCAACTTGCCCCCTTTCCTGGCATCTGAGCTTGGACCTCACATCCTCCTATTAACCTAGTACCCAGGGCACTCTCCTATCTTCATAGCGCTTGGCTCAGTGGGAAAAGAAGCTGAATCCACCCAAGCTTCTCAGGCTAGCAAAGCACTTTATAAAACATAGGCTTCACACATATATATGGTATTAGAATTCAAGCCAAGTCAAATACCTCCTGTTTTGATAGGGCACTCAACTGTTCAACTCAGAAAATTGGACCACGGATGCTGAGCAGCACCAGGAGGTTGATTTCCATTGAATTTCCCACAGGTAAAGGTACTTGAGGGAATTTCTTTGAATAAATATGCAATCCTGCATATTTAAAAAGAGCATTTAATCTCTTCTTGTAATTAGCCTGCAGATGTGTATTTCAGGATTGAGTGAGTAAATGAGTTTAAATAGTTTGCTAATTTTTGTGGAGAAACAAGGACAAGTCTGTTATTTTCAGAGGTTAAAATATAACACAGGTATAGAAATAGGGTTTTTTTTAGCTTAAAATAAAGAATACAGGATGAATTTTCCAGAAATATATCTTCAAAGACAAATATAATTCCTCCTGTAATGTTTCTTTCTCTGTTGAAACAGTCCTCATCAGTTGCTTTTAATAAAACCATTAACATGCTATGTGTCCCTATTATCAGACACTACCCACCAAGAATGTTTCTAGTGTTTCAGTCCTACTGCCTTCCTGCATCCACTGACTCTGTCCTAAGACAAAGCACTATTCATGTTGGCTTGGCTTCCACTACATTCCTAACGTGTGCTTATGGAGGATCGCATTATCTACCAAACACTCAGATGACTCTTATCCTCAGCAAAAACTACATTAATTTTCTATTGGTTTTTGAACAAATTCATATTTGGTGGCTGAAGACTATCAAAATGTATTGTCATACAGTCATACATTTTTGTAGGTTTGAAGTCTAGCAGATAACATGTGGCTGAATTTTTATGGTACATTGAGGCAAAAATCCAGTTAATGGTACATATAGAAAATGATTACAATTATCAAGGGAAAATTTTTTAATAGTATAAACTTACACCTTAATGGGAAATAAAGAAAACTTGAGGACTATTTTACTCAACAACCTAGAACTCTCTAGAATTTGCATTTGATTCATTGTAGATAAGTTAATCAGTCATGTGATGTTCTCAGTTTTCAATAAAGTCTTATATGAACAGATTCAAGGATATTTTGCTTCTTTTATGTAATAAGACACAGTCTTTGACTGGGCAGTGGTGGAACAAAGCAGTAGTGGTACAAGGCAGGGATGATGCATGCCTTTACTCCCAGCACTTGAGAGGCAGAGGCAGAGAAATCTTTGTGAGTTCATGGCCAGCATGGTCTACAGAGTCAGTTTTCAGAAATCCAAAGTTATACTGAGAAATCCTGTCTTGAAAAAACAAAAATAAGAAAATAAACCATGTCTTTTCACATGGAAAAGGTCCCATAAACATAGTATGCAACTTGGTAGTTCTGAACTTACTGTTTTTAACTCTTTCTTCTGCTTCCATTTCTTTATATAATAAATTATAAAAATATTCGGGGCTGGAGACATGGCTCAGCAGTTAAGAGCAACGTCTGCTCTTCCAGAGGACCCGGGGTTCGATTCCCAGCACCCACATGGCAGCTAACAACTGTCTGTAGTTCCAGTTCCAGGCAAACACCAAGGCAAATAAATAAATAAAGTTTTAAAAAAAATTATAAAAATATTCATGTCAAATGACATTACATATTTCTGTATTGTATAATAAATTTATGTCTCTTATGTCATTCCAAAGCGCTCCGATCTTATTGATATCATATGACTCACAGAGAACTAATAATTGAGAGGAAATTATGTTTATGTTTCTTGCAATATTATACTCTCTATACAGATATGATCAATATTGGTGAGTAGCTAGGTGTATAGAAATGTAGATGATAGATAGATGATAGATAGATAGATAGATAGATAGATAGATAGATAGATCATAGATAAAACTGGCTCACCTGAACATGGAGATTTACCAGTGTCACAAAGAGAGTCTAGTAGGCTAGAAATTCATTTACCATCAAAGCTCAAGGAGCCATTCATCCAATTTAAAGACAAAAAGCTCTGTATGCTAGAACATGGCAAATATTTCTCTGATATCGTACAACTGAAGATGCTAAAGGATAACCTAAAAAGCTACTAATTTTTACAATATATATTTGTAGAATGAATAAGTGTAAGTCACTTAGCAAAGATTATTTACATGCATTAGCTTTATTTATATGCGTAAACTTTACCCCATTAAACTTATTGTCTTGTTTTGTCTTTATTCAGTCAAGCCACTTAAAAGGAATCTGAGATTTTTCTGACTTGTTTTTATTTCTCATTCATTCACTCATATTTTCTTTCTTCTCTCTCTCTCTCTCTCACTGCTAACAACTATTTAAATGACAAAAGAAAAATTTAAAGGCTTTTAAAACCAGCCATTACTTTGTGCCTTATACAGCCTAGAAACTCCAAGAAAAGTGTTTTCAAGCTACAATAACTCTCTTTAAATAAAACTGGCTTTTGTAGATTTGATTTACAGTGAAGCAATTGGCATGCATTATGAACCTGAGATTTAGGGACATAATTACAACCTGGAGGAGACATTTGGGAATATAAATAAAATGGATAGAGAGGTGAAATCTATGAACTGAACATTAATATGCTAAGTTAATAACCTATTATATAAAGCAAACTGCCAGCCTCGACTACAAAGCTCTAAACAATGAGCCCTTGAATCTTCTTATAGATTTGTGGAACAAAAGTACTGTAATATTCCCATAAGGCCATATCTGAATATTGTAGCAGCTAAATAGTCTTTGTTTGAATATTATAAAGCACTTGAGTTCATTATACAAAGCCAATATGCCAATTAATTTTAAAAATAAATTGCTTCTTGAACAACTGGTAGTTTTCCCAAAATATTTACTAGATAGTGTTGAAAGATACACAAACAATTGTAACTTTTTTGTAATATAAAGTGGCAGGATTTTTTTTTCTCTTTTTGCCAAATGAACAAAAATAGGGTGTGTGTGTGTGTGTGTGTGTGTGTGTGTGTGTGTGTGTGTGTGTATTATTGAACGAGTTGTTTATCTAGATAATCATAAAGGACTTAGCAACTAAGTTTGTTCTTTCATACATGACTGCTACCATTTTTTATTTTTGACACAAAGTAGATATGTGATGATATTTTATATTTTGCCTGGAATATCAGATAACACAATCACCCACAGTCAATCTGTGATGCTCAGAGAGTGGCAACTCATGCCTTTAATCTCAGCATAAGAATGATAGTTGGTAACTCATGCCTTTATTATTGGCATGGGAAAGACTCAGTGGTGACCTATGCCTTTAATCTCATAACTCAAGAGACAGAGATCTTCCTGTGTTTCTGTGAGTTCAAGGGCCAACAACCAAACAGTAACAGTTCAGACCTTTAATCCTAACTCTAGAATTATGATGCAGAGTTGAACCTGGAAGTGAAAAAAACTGGGTAAAGAAGATGTTTAAAGCAAGTGTAGGCAGACATTGAGGTATTGTGTAGAAGGGACAAGCCAAGCAGAAGATTCTTGAATATAGCTTCTACACTGAGAAGTTGACTGGGTAAGAATTGACTGTGGTCTGATTTTCTTCTCTGGTATTCCAGGTTGATTTTATTGAATGTAAAATATAGCACCATAGTGAAACATTATTTCAACTAGGCAAATATGAGCTACATTTGTGTATGCTGCAGAATGTTGCTTTAACTGTGTAAAGGTGTGTGACTTTTGTTTATGCTGCATTTCTTTAATTAGATAAAAATGTTGTTCTGCCTTGCCTGCCTAAGGCACCTGATTGGTCTAATAAAGAGCTAAATTGCCAATAGGTAGGCAGGAGAAAGTATAGGTGGGACTGGCATGCTGAGAGAATGAATGAGTGGAGACATCTAGGCTCAAAAAGAAAGAGAAAAAAGAGAGAAGAAAAAGGAGGAGAAAACAAGGGGGGTGCCCAGGGCCAGAAGCTAGGCGGCTGCCCAGCCATATGCAAGAAGCAGTAAAAATAAGATACACAGGAGGAATGAAAAAGTTAAAAGTGCCAAGGCAAAAGGTTCATAAAGAGAAACAGGTTAATTTAAGTTAGCCTAGCTAGCCAGAAATGAGCCTAAGCTAGGCCAAGAATTTAAAACTAATAATAAGTTGTCATGTCGTGATTTGGAACCTGGTTTGTGGCTCTGAAGAAAAGTCAGGTACACAGATCCATATGAACCAATAGTTCCATCTGCTTCTGATTGTGAGGCAGCCCTTTATAGTCAATGAGAAAATAGGTATACAGCTGTCCCATGGTCCATGTATACACTGACTTCCTATGCTGGAACAACTATAACAGTGACCCTTCTGTTAAAAGAATAATAAAAACAAAAAACAACAAGTGATCATTTGAGGATTAAACAGTACAGGGGTAAAAGTGTTTGATTTTCAGAATAGGATTTATGTGGTCTTGTTCTAGATGTTGTTTCTGCATAAAAGAATAATTAATTTATTCCTGTTCCTAATTCTCAAGCTCTGGATCTTTAAATTCTGATTTGAATTACTTGCTGTCAAGTTGGCATCTGTCTTTCAGTTCTATGGTTCTATGCATTGTGGTATAATCTATCCAGAAACCCTTGAGGTGCTGTGAGAACTAATTTACAGCTGCTGTGGTTTGCCATGACATTTTTGCCTACTAAAATGGAAGTTATTCTGGCTTACAAAGGTGTTCCCAGCTCCTATCTCAGCCACTAGAATCACTGATAGATTTCACATGATTGATAAAATAGAAGTCTAAAACTGGCATAGTGTTAGCCCCCGAGATGCTATCTGACTCCTCTACCCATAATCTGTTTGGATTGTCAGTAGCTACATCAACTGAATTGTAGTGTAAAGACAAGATTTCTCCATAAACATGACAAAGTGAGATTCTTTGGAGAAGTTCTGTGAATGAAGGCTTGTCTTAAGCCTCAATGAACTTTCACCTCAGTTTCTCAGAGTATTCCCAAAGGTGAGTGCTGTGAGAGATATACCTTTTGTTTTGAAGAACATTGTCTGACCATCTCTACCACTACTATGGTACTGATATCAATCCTTGACGAACACCTCCATCCAGAGAATCTGGTCTCAAGACATGGGGGTTCCCAGATATGAGTCCTCTGCTCCAGTCTCAGAATGTGAAGGAGGAACCGGGGAAACAATGGGCAGAAATGACCCAGGAGACTGTATCAGATGACAGTTCATTTACTAAAGTAAGGAACTAGTTTATACAGCTCAAGTGGGGGTAGGGAGAGACAAGGGATTGCACATAATTTGCCTATGGGGACCGGATTGAAGACAGGTGAAAACTAATCTAAACACCAAGGCATGTAGAGGGCAGGGGGGACTTGTGAACTAGCAGACTGCTGGCCACAAAATTTCTGAGAAGTCAGTTTAATGGCAGGGAAATAGAACCTTAACTGACTCTAATACAATATGGCCTTTGTTTCTCTGGAGTTGAGTGAGCCCAGGCAGGATTGGCTAGGGAATGGTTCTACTCCTGCCATGTGCTGAGAGCTCTCTGTGGTATGTTCAATGCTCTTATCGCTCATCTGGTCTAGGGACTCACAAGAAGGTTACCCTCTAACCCTAGATCCCACTATTAAGACAGGCAGTAATGACCCTTGAGAGGGTTGCCATTGATTTATACATCCAAAGTTGGTGGAAATCCACGAGCTTAGACTACATTGTTTTATAGAGTCAAGACCAAATTGTATGGCAGATGGCTGTTGTGCTAACATAAAGAGACTATGTTTGTTCTGTGTTTAGGGATATCATTACTGAACAGAATTTCTCCATTCTAGTGTATAATATCTAGATTATAGGTAAAGGTGTTGTGCCCAAGGTCGCTACTCTAGAGAGACCACCGGCGACAAGGGTGCACCTGAATACAATAGTAAGGTTTACTGAGCAAAGACCAGCTAGCTCGAGTACCACTTCAGTTATCCCATACAGAGGAACCATGCAGGAGGGTTGATTAGGGCAGCAGGGGGCCTCCTTTTATAGACTGTGAATTGGGTTCAGGTGAGGATAATGGTACAAGTAGTTAGCCGATTGGCTTGTGCTAGGGGCTTTCCAGAAACTAGGGTGGGAGTGCTGAGTAACAACGGCTCAGGCTTTTGATTGGTTAGCACCAAGGTGAAAATAACATTCAGGGAAACAGTGGGTGGCTTGCATATCTTATGGTCTGAGGTTAGTTCGACCTATTTTCATTTTTATTATTATTATTTCTTCCTGGGCATGTTTGAGCTAGTGGAGCCTTGGGTTAGTTTCTGCTTTGGGAAAAGCAGGGGACTTTCTAACACTGGGCTGGGCCAGGTGGGTCAGGGTGACCATTCTCATGCTCTGTGTTTTTCCACTATGTTAAGCAGAGAGGAGAGGTCCTCTCTCAAAGGAATAATGGAAATGGCATAATCTGACCTTTGGATCCCACATAATTTTTTTTTCTACAACATTCTTAAAACATGCTCAACTAATTTATGAAGTATGAAGAAATAATATTCTTTAGAGATGTCTGGACATTGAAAGGTTTTTTTTTTTTCCTTTACATATGCACTGTATTTCATCCATTACTCTCCCACACATTATTTCCTTGTGTCATCTTTACCAAAAAGTGAAACAGGATTATAATTTAAACCATCTACTCTTATTTACAGAATGTGGGAAATGGAAAATGTAAGCAATTAAATAAAGTTATTCTGACCTTCTATGGTATTCCAAAGAATCTAAATTAAGAATGTTCCATGATTATTTTCTTCTCTTAAGTTTCTCACATATTGATGTAAATGCAATAAAAAGCATTTCAGAAAAAATAAAAGAAACAATGAATTTTATTCCATACTTCAAAAATTCAACTTATTTGAAAGTACAATTAAAATTTTTATTTAGTCATTATTAATTTATGTGTTTTCAGGTTTTTTAGTCCTTACACTTATTCCTTCTTCAGACATTGCTAACCACAAAAGATATCTGTCACTCTACTGTTGTACAAATTCAGATTGTATAAAAAGTGACTCTGAGCCAAATAGGGGAGAAGGCTGAAATATCAGCAAGAGGAAGCACCACAGTCAGTTCTCACCCAGATATTTGCTACTTTCTCAGCCTGCTCTTGGTCACTTCTGCAGGTTGCTTCTGCCTCTGCTACGTCTTCTCATCGTATCCCATCAAGGTTAGGATTAAAGGTGTGAACTACTCAATTTTGTTGCTAGCCTTGAACTCACAGAAATAGAGGAAGTTCTGCCTTGGGATTAAGGGTGTAGGTCACCTCTCACAGTTTTGCCTGTGCTGGGATTAAAGGTGTGTACTATTGAATCTCAGCTGTTTGTCCTTGTGCTCAAGGATCAAGAAATTCCTGAGCCATGTGCCCAGGATTTGACTGTGTGCTGTTTCTCCAATATTTCAGGTTTTATTAAATATGTAATATATCACCACATATCTCCTTTTGTGTCAAAAATAAAAAAAGAAAATTATAACTAACATAGGAAAGACCATATACAATAGGTAAAATAATTACATGCAATAATTTACAAACAATAATTACATGAGGAATGTCTAGTTCATTAACAATTGACAAATTCAAAGAAAATATTTTATTTTTTATTCTATTTTGGTGAGTTCAAAACATTATATCTAATCCACTTTGTATTTAACTTGCATTACTAACTAAAAGCTACATTTTGATGTCTCTTAAACATACATTTTAACTTTCAAGTGAGTTTCTTTCTTTTTTTTTTTTTTTTTTTGAAACAAAAGCAAGACCCCTTCTCCAACATAGCACATATCATAGCTTTCAATCTGAGGTCAGTACATAGAATAGACAGGTTGATTTAATTTAGCCATTTTTCTATAGTTCAATGCTTTTCAGCAGCTATTATTTCCTTCTCATCAGCACTTAGAAAATTCAAAGTTAGTAAAGCATTATGTAGTTTATTACTAGTGGTCTTTGTTATTTCTTTCTGTTTATTTAGCATCTCCTTTAGAGTTCGATTTGATCTCTCTATGACTGCTTGCCCTATAGGATTATGTAGTATTCCTGTAATATGCTTTATATTATAATAAACAAAAAATCATTTTATTTTACTAGAAACATATGCCAGATCATTGTCTGTCTTAATCTCTACAGGTATTGCCATAATTACCATAAGTTCTAGCAAATGCGTGACTACAGAATTAGCCTTTTCTGAACTCAAGGCAGTTGGCTGTTGAAATGCTGAAAATGTATTTATTGTATGATATACATATCTTAATTTTTCAAATTCTGTAAAGTGAAATATATCCATCCCCCAGATTTAATTTCTATGTATACATTTAGGGTTACTCCCTGCTGGTAATGGAATTTGATTATAGAAGGAACAGATAGGACATCTTTTTACAATTTTTTTGGCTTCTTGCCAAGTGATGGAGAACTCTTTTTTTAATCTTTTGTTATTTATGTGATTTTTTTTATGAAACTCTGAGGCCTCTAGCACATTTCCTATTAATAATTTATCAATTTCATCATTACCTTGCACTAAAAATCCTGGCAGACCCATGTGGGATTAACTGTGAGTTATATAGAAGAGATGATCCCTATTTCTGATTATTTCTTGTAACCAAATAAATAATGAAGTTAATTCTGACTCATCATTAATAAAATCAGTAATTTCAATGTATAAAACAACTCTGCATACTGAGAGTCAGTGACTAAGAGCTTCAGTAAAATCCATTAATACCATCACAATAGCATGTTATTCTGACTTTTGAAGAGAATTATAAGGGTGTTGAGCTACTTTACTTATATTTTCTGACTTGTAACCTATGTTTCCTGATTTATTTGCATTTTTATAAAATGTAGGAGCTCCAGAAATTGGTTTATCTTGTACAACACAAGGAAGAATCCAATTAGTTTTCTTTAAAAATTCAATTATTTTGTTTTGAGGATATCTCCCAAACAATTGCTACAGGCTCTTTGCCAAGGTTCACTTTCTACCCATAATTGGTCAATTTCTTTATTAGTTAAAGGTACAATAGTTTCTGCTGGGTCCATTTCTGTCAATTGACAGTTTGAATTCTTTTTTTTACAAAGATAAAATACTATAGGTGTAAAGGTTTCCCTGATTAATAAGAAATGATAAGATCTATATAACTGAAAAGTTAGGTTTATCTTTTGAACAAATAATATGGCTAAGGGAAAGTAAAATGTTCATATGCTTAGCTGTGGTTTTTCACTAGACCTAGGAAAGGACCCCTTTCACATACATACTCTCCACTTATACAAAACTAAAAATGAATAGGACTTAGAAAAGACAGTTGATATGATCTGTTCTGTGTGATTTAACTCTTAATATTCAGAGAGTTGTACACTAATTAGCACCTTTTGTAAGGGAGGAATGTCATTGGCTATGAATTAGAGCCTTTCCCACCTACAGAATCAGTACAATGAATAAAGAAAAATAAAACCTGTAACAACAAAACAATCCATGTGTATGGACTCAATCTAGAGTAGACTCCCTAAAGGGGAAAATATGTCTGGATATTAAGTAACAGTGATGGTCTTTTTAAATTATCTAACCTTGCAGATAAAATAAAGAGAAGACACCCACCAACATTTATTTTGTAAACCAATATAAAATAAATATTTTACTGTGTTTTGTATGTTCCTTACCTTTCTGGGTGCCCAGCTTTGTCATCATTTCAGAAGATAGAAAGCCAACAGACATGCTGCACACAGGAAGAGGTGAAAGCACAACCAGCTGTCAGAAGTACGTGGGCCTGAGTGTTTGGCAAATGGAAGGAAGGCCACAGTGAAACAGCTTCTCCCAATTTTCTGTTTGAATCTTGTGTTTGCTGTTGAGAAACTCTATTACTCCTTACAGTGCTAATTGCCATATTTTTTACCCAGATGTTTTCTTTATTTCTTATATGTGGATGCATTGTTCTCTTCTATTTTATTGGCTGCAAATTCTGAAATCTTTAAGTGGTAATGGGATTTGAACATGGTTTATGTTGACCATTTATTTATGCCTTGTCTCAGCTAGATACTGTGAAAGATGTGGGGATGTCTGCAAGGTCAGGCTCCAGAGCTTTTATGAGCCTCTGGTCTCAATCTGCAGTTTCTCAGTGCCTTTCTTCTGAGTGTTAATCTCCTTGGAGAGAAGATGCTGCCTGTATTTCAAACCTCACAAGTGCACTGTGTGAAATAACATGGAGACATGATTCAATGGCTGTGGTTTTATCACTGAGACTGATTATGAGACTAATAAAAATTCTATAATATATATGTTCAATTCTGTTTAGAGGTATTTGGCCACTCAGCACTTGGAATTTCCATGTCACAAACTGTAAACACCATTAAACAGTTAATAGCCTTGTACAAAACAAATGGGAAATGAATTGTTTTTTATATTTTTCATTCATGTTTATGACTCTGAAGTAGATGTAACTTACACACACACACACACACACACAAACACACACACACTATTTTATTGATCTAATGTGATTTGTAAGATACTTTGTTATTCTGTACCACTTGAATGCTGAAAATAATTTACCACTATGCAAAGCCAGGCTTTAGTGTAAGTTGCATTATTATATACTACGTAGGGAGCTCTTTCATTTTCTAATCACTAGAGAGGGTTAAAGTCCTATTTTTGAAGGTTAATAAGGGGAAAATGGATATATAAAGTTACTTGTTCTTCACTAGGATCCTCAAGTGTATGTTATTTAACATCGTCATTGACATTGCCATGACATTACTGACATGCTTGAGTGTTGAGGAAACAAACAGCTGTGTGATACATTTGGGACATGCTACACATGTAGTATTTGCAATCTTTAAAATAATGTCATTGAAGTGAGGTACTCTTTCTATTTTTAAGAAAAAACATCAGTTGCTATGAGCAAGTAATGTGCTTATCATATCTATCATATTTCAGATGAGAAAAATCAAATTTAAAGTCTAGGCTATTTGCCAGAAATAGTTTTAAGAAATTCAAAACAATATGAAAACAAAACAGACAAAACAACTGTAAGGATTCCTGGCATTCCACAAAGCTGAGCCAACTCTGCTCAGGTGGGATGCACCTTGTACGGAGGCACGCCCCTGGGCATGGCTACATAAATCCTGTGACACTGCATACAGAAGCACCTCCCTGGACAAATGACGCATATGGAGACACGCCCTAAACGTGACTATGTAAACCTGTACACACTCCTTCTCTTAAAAGAGACTGCACACCTTTGGGGTCTCTCTCTCTTGATCTTCTATCCTGCTTCTCTGATTCTGCACCAGCCTGGGAACTCTCTTAAATAAAATCTTGTGTGGCCTTGGTACTGTGTATCTCTTTTCACTCACGAAACCAACACCACCAACAACAAAACCCCCCAGAAACTGACATTCACACAAGTGAAAACCAAAATACAGTTTATTTGTGTTTATCTGTTCTGACAAGGATTAAGTGATACCAAAGTTCATCTATAGGAATAACACCAAGTCACAGGGAGTCCTTTTATTACTATGCTGGTTTAGCAGAGCAATGGAAGTAGGATTTCCCTAGGTCTCATGATTTGTCTTGTCTCATGTTCTTGGACACTTTAACAGTGTTGGGTATGGGTTTCTTTTCATGGAGCAACCTATGAATATAGTAAAGGTGGTTGCTTACTTCTGTACCATTTGTGTCACTATTGTGACAGTGTTTTGCTTGTGGTTCACTTTAATAGCTTACAGGTTTTGAAGACAGGTGAGATTGATGATTACTTCCTCTTTCAGTAGCATGTATAGTACCTTTCAGCACAATGAATGTTAGTGAGTAGGGCTGAAGTGTCCAATGGAGCTCTGGCTTTATTTCCCCATAGATGATGATGTAAATTTGTGGTGTCTTCTGTAAAAGAATCTTACAATCAAAATGTGGAGGGTAACATTACAGGCAATACACTCCAATGTTTTCTAGTGTCTATGCAGGATGATTATAAAACGCCTTTGGCCAACAACTCAAAAGGTATTCCTGATGTTGAGTGTTTTATTTGGAAGCTTATGATGTCTAGATAGAATACTGTCTTCTTCATCATACAATTACTTCATTTAAATTCCACATATATGCATATATAATACACAAATATATCTCCTACAATAATATATTATTTCATATTATATATATAATGATATATATGTATGTTATATAAAGCTTCTACAGTAATAGTTTTCTATATGGTTTTTGAAAAGGTCATTAGAATTATATTTTCTCCCCATATTTCCTCCATTACCCTACCCCATCCACTCTCCATTTAATCCACCTGCTCTAATTTCTTCTTTATCCTTTTAAAACAGTGTCTTATATTTCTACATTGGAGTCATGAGTAAGGCAAGGTTATGCACATACAAACCTGTGGTTTTTTCGACTGAACTCTCATGTTCAGGGCTCCATTTCAATTGGCCTGTCTGAATAAATGTTAACAAGCACATACAACCTACCCAAACTTGTGGGACACCATGAAAGCAGTCTTGAGAGGAAAATTCATAGCACTAGATGCCTATATGAAAAGCCTAGAGAAATCACACACTAAAAAACTAACAGAAAAACTGAAAGCCTTAGAACAATTAGAAGCAAACTCACCTAGAAGGAATAGATGGCAGGAAATAATCAAACTTAGAGCTGAATTCAATACAATTGAAACAAAAAGAACAATACAAAGAGTCAATGAATCAAAGAGTTGGTTCTTTGAGAAAGTCAACAAGATAGATAAGTCCTTATCCAAACTAATCAAAAAGCAAAGAGAGAGAATCCAAATTAACAAAATCAGAAAAGAAAAGGGGAACATAAGAGCAGACCCCCAAGAAATCCAGATAATTATCAGGTCATGCTTTGAAAATCTACATTCCACAAAAATGGAAAACCTAGAAGAAATAAACAGGTTTTTGGACAAGTAACTTTTACCAAAATTAATCAAGATCACATTAAATAATTAAACAGACTTATAACCCTTAAGGAAATTGAAGCTGTCATTAAAAGCCTCTCATGTAAAAAATCCCCAGGTTCATATGGTTTCAGTGCAGTATTCTACCAGACATTCAAAGAAGAATTACTACCATTATTCCTCAAACTATTTCACACAGTAGAAACTGAACGAATATTGCCAAAATCCTTCTATGAGGCCACAATTACCCAATTTCCCAAATAACCAAGCCACTCAAAGACACAACAAAGAAGGAGAATTACAGACCAATAGCCTCATAAATATTGATGCTAAAATTCTCAAAAAAAATTCTGACAAACCATATACAACAATACATAAGAAAACATCATTCACCATGACCACGTAGGCTTCATCCCAGAAATGCAGGGATGGTTCAACATACAAAAAACTGTAAATGTTATCCATCATAAAAAAACCACATGATCATATCCTTAGACACTGAAAAAGCTTTTGACAAAATCCAACACTCCTTTATGATAAAAGCCCTGCAGAGATCAGGAATACAGAGAAAATATCTCAATATAATAAAGGCAATTTATAAGAAGCCGAACAGCCAACATCAAACAAAATGGAGAAAAACTCAAAGCAATCCCACTAAAATCAGGAACTAGACAAGGATGTCCTCTCTCCCTTTATCTATTCAATATAGTTCTCAAAGTTTTAGCTAAAGCAATAAGATAATGAAAGGGCATTAAGGGTATACAAATTGGAAAAGAAGAAGTGAAACTATCTCTATTTGCAGATGATATGATTGTATATATAAGTGACCCACAAAATTCTTCCAAGGAACTGCTACAGCTGATAAACACCTTCAGCAATGTAGCAGGATACAAGATTAACTCAAAGAAATCAGTAGCCCTCCTATATCCTAAAGATAAAAGGACTGAAAAAGAAATAAGGGAAACATCACCCTTCATAATAGCTGCAAATAGCATTAAATATGTTGGGGTAACTATAACCAAAGAAGTAGCAGACCTATTTGACCAAAACTTTAAATCACTGAAGAAAGAAATTGAAGAGGATATAAGAAAATAGAACGATCTCCCAAGCTCCTGGATAGGTAGGATCAACATAGTAAAAATGGCAATTCTACCAAAAGTGATCCACAGATTCAATGCACTGCCCATCAAAATTCCAACACAATATTTTATGGACCTTGAAAGAGCAATACTCAACTTCATTTGGAATAACCGGAAAGCCAGGATTGCCAAAACAATTTTACTCAACAAAAGAACCTCAGGAGGCATCCCCGTCCTTGAGTTCAAGTTATACTATAGAGCTACAATAATAAAAACAGCCTGGTACTGGCATAAAAACAGACTTGTGTATCAATGGAATCGAATTGAGGATCTGGGCATTAACCCAAAAACCTATGAACACCTGATCTTCGACAAAGAGACCCAAAATAATCAATGGAAAAAAGATAGTATCTTTAACAAATGGTGTTGGCATAGCTGGTTGGTAGTGTGTAGAAAAATGCAAATAGATTCAAGTCTGTCACCCTGCACAAAACTCAAATCCAAGTGGATCAAAGACCTCAACATAAACCCAGCCACTCTGAACTTGATAAAAAAGAAAGTGAGAAATACCCTCCAATGAATTGACACAGGCAAACCCTTCCTAAATATAATACCAGTGGCACCAACACTAAGAATAATAATGAATAAGTGCAACCTCTTGATATTGAAAAGCTTCTGTAAAGTCAAGGACACTGTCAATAGGACAAAATGACAGCTTACAGAATGGGAAAAGGTTTTCAGCAACCCTGCAATTGATAGAGGACTGATCTCTAAAATATATCAAGAACTCAAGAAACTAGCGCCCCAAACCTTGAATAACCCAATCAAAAAATGGAGTTAAGAACTAAAAAGGGAATTCTTAGTAGAAGAATTATAAATGGTTGAAAGGTACTTGAAAAAGTGCTTAACATCTTTATCCATCAGAGAAATGCAAATCAAAACAACTTAGAGATACCACCTTACACCTGTCAGATTGGCTAAGATAAAAGACACAGATGACAGCCTATGCTGGAGAGGCCGCAGAGCAAGGGGAACACTCCTCTATTGGTGGCGGGAGTGTAAGCTTGTTCAGCCACTCTGAAATGTAGTATGGTCGTTTCTCAGAAAACTGGGAATCAATCTCCTCAAGGATCCAGCAATATCACTTCCTTGTGTATACCCTAAAGATGCACTGTCACACTCCAAAGGCATTAGCTCAACTATGTTCATAGCAGCATTATTTGTAATAGCAAGAACCTGGAAACAACCTAGATGCCCCTCACCTGAAGAACGGATTAACAAACTGTGGTACATCTACACAATGGAGTACTACTCAGCAGTAAGAAAAAATGGCATCCTAAAATTTGCAGGCAAATGGATGGATTTGGAGAATATCCTCCTGAGCAAGGTATCATAAACCCAGAAAGATAAGCAGGGGATGTACTCACTCATTAGTGGACTCTAAAGAAAAAAGAAAAAAGCAAAGCATGTCCAAGCTGCAAACCACAACCACTAAACAGCTTGGGGTCTGAAATCCCTTGGACTGGCACCTTGGATGCCACTCCCTCTAGAGGAACACCTGACTCAGTCTTGATTTTTGGGTGAGGAAACTGGATCAGCCAGGAGTGGATGCTGAACTGAGCAATATTGGGACCTTGGGACCTCCTGTCCTTGCTGAGGTGGAAATGGGGAGATGTGGAGAAGAGACAATTTTTGGAGGGTGTGGGAGGGGTAAGGGATCTTGTACAAGGATATACATGGATAGAAAATGTGACTTTATTCATAATAAAAAATAAATTAAAAAGAAAATGAGAAACAAAGGAGGTCAATTTTTTTCCTATGATAAATAATTTGGGGTTAAATTTTCAGTTTGCTAATTAAACCACTGCAGTTCTACATTTGAAATTAAAATGCATCAATCCTAAAATTTAAAATACCCCAAAAAACAAAAAAAAAATTTATAATATATTTTTCTGCTCCTAATTAATGTTTTTTTTTTTCCACTATGGATGTAGCAACAATATCATAACTGTGCCAAAGATGAAACCAATGGAGTGGACTGGTAACCTGAGCTCTACCAGCCAAAACTGGATGCTTCCAGGATGCCTCACTGTAAGCTTCACTATAGAAAGGTCTTAGAACAGCTATTGATGCTGAAGCCATGTCGTTAGGAGTTGTATTTATGGGCTCCCACTGCACTGAATTCATTTGATAACTCACACTTTCTCCTTGTGACAGGGGTTTAAAGATTCTCCCTTTCCCCTTAGAACTTAACATGAAATTCAGATTACATGATCAAATATCATCTGACATATTATTTTTAGTGTTTGAGATATATGAGTTACAGAAATTACTACCTGTAACACTGTATTGTTCTCTCCATTTGATATGCTAATTGTATTGTATTTTTATGTTTTAGCAATAGTGGTATATTTTACTAAGTTTGTCAATTAATACATCTATGCATTTTACAAATGCATGTTTTAAAACATAAATTGAATGTATAACTAATTTTATTAAACATACAAGTTGGAAAAATAAAGCACACTAGTGGGAAGGGCTTGGGTATTTATTGACAGAATCTTAATAAAAACTAATGTGCAAAGATAATATTGGACAGTTTCATCAGGATACAATATGGTAAGTGATCTTCACAGATAGAAAATTTTGCACTTTCTAGAATAAAGGGACTGCAACCCTATAGCTCAGGAGTTAGATAACCAATGATGTCATTCAGGGAGTGAAGGTGCTGGCTGTCACATCTGATGACTTGATTGTTGGGACACATAAGGTGGAAACAAAGTATCAGTCTCCCATAAGATGTTCTGGGTCCTCCACACATTAGCCATAGCCATACAGACATGTGTAAGTACATATGCAAGCATACATAATAAATTAAAAATATATATTCAGAACATATTGGAAATCGATGTTGAAAAATAAATAGAAAAAATAGGAAAGATTAGAACTAAACAATTTTGCTTTGCATGTGCACATTTTGATAACTCTAAATAATACCAACTGCCTACCAATTGTTGTGGACTGGGAAATGAGGTAAATATGAGAAATTAGCACAATAACTAAATTATGAAAAATTTTATTATGATAACATGCATTTTTGTTTTCTAATTCTGTTCTATATTTAAAATAAAATGAAAATTTGCTTGGTTATTATAAAACAAAATAGTTTCTATCAGTATAAAATGTAATTGTCTCCCTAAAAATAAATACAGGAGTGGTACTGAGCTAAATAAGTGTGTTGAATCTAGAGTCTATATATGTGCATGCCAATAGATTTTTTTTAATTAGGAGATTTATGTAATTTAGTGAAAATTTTTCCCTAATAAAAATATACTATGCATATAAATCACTAGAGAATTATTATGGTAAGAAGTAGATCAAAGAAGATATTAAAATATATGATACAAAATTTTTGATTTTAAGAATATTTGCTAATGTCCTCAAAATAAGAATGTCCATCCCTTGGGTATATGTGCAATTGAATTGTGGTATTGCTGAATCTTTGGGTTGGTTGATATTCAGTTTTCAGAGAAATAACCATACTGCTTTCAAATGTGGCTATACATTACACTACCACCTGTAATGAAGGGACGTTTTCCTTCTTGCACATCCATCCTCTCCAGCATAGGCTGTCATCCTGTGGTTTTGATCTTAGTCATTCTGACAGATGTAAGATCATATCTCAGAGTTGTTTTGATTTGAATTTCTTTGCCGGCTAAAGATATTGAGCAGTTCTTTAAGTGTCTTTCAGCCATTTGGAGTTCTGCTGAGAATTCCCTATTTAGCTCTGTACACAATTTTCCAATTGGGTCCTTTGGTATCTTGAACTCTAGTTTCTTGAGTTCTTTATACATTTTAGACATCAGTCCTCTGTCAGATGTAGGTTTGGTGAAGATCTTTTTCACATTCTATAGGCTGATAATTTGTGTTATTGATATGTCCTTTGCCTTGCAGGAGCTTCTCAGCATCAGGAAGTCCCATTTACTAATTGTTTTACTCAGTGTCTGTGTTATTAGTGTTATACTTAGAAAGTCGTCACCTGTGCCAATGCATTCAAGGGTATTTTCCACTTTTTTCAATCAAGTTCAGTGTAACTGGGTTTATAACAACATTACTTCTAATAGCCAGAATATGGAAACAACCTAGATATCCCTCAAGTGAAGAATTGATTAAAAAAAAAAGTGGTACATTTAAACAATGGAGCATTACTCAACAGAAAAAAAAATCCTGAAATTTGCAGACAATGAATGGATCTGGAGAGTATCATCATTCTGAGTGAGGTAACATGGAATCAGAAAGGTAGACATGGTATGTACTCACTGATAAGTGTATTTTAGACACAAAGCAAAGGATAACTAGGCTAAAATCCATAATTGCTCCTTCCACGACAGCTAGGTAACAGGAGGAAGTTGAGAGACATCCATAGATCCCTCTGGGAAGGGGAGATAAAGGAGATCTCCTGAGAAAATTGTGATCGTAAGGGGAAGGGAACAAGGGGAGATAAGAAAAGAACATGCCAGATGGGATGGTTGAACGAACAAGGGGGGCAGCAACAGAGAAAGAGAGAGCAAAGAAGTGGATATCCTGATAGAGGGAGTCATTGTGGGATAAGAGAGAAACCTGGTGTCAGGGAAATACCCAAGAACTCACAAGATAAGCCCAGCTAGGCAGCTTATCGAGGTAGATGCCGAGGTCCATAGTTAAACACCAGGCTGAGTTATTGGCCCAGTTTAAGAAAGGGAGGAGAGATTATATGAGTGAAGGTATCAGGGTCATGATGGATTGGGCAGTCCTGTGCTGTTGGGAGATGGCAGACTCTAAAACAATAGCTGTCAAACCTTCATGGAATGGATTTGGATCCTCTGAATGTAGATGATAGTCAAAAAGTGTGGACAGTTTCTGCAGCCTCTTACACTTGGACCAGAGCCCATTCTAGGTCCATGAACTGACTTCTTGAAGCCCATGACTTTCAGGGAACACTTTTTTCAGCCTTGATACTTGGGGGAGGGACTGGTCCTTCCTCAATTAGATATGACAGACTGAATTGAATCACCTTGGGATTCCTTGACATCTCTAAAGAGTGGGGGGGGGAGGCTGAGGGGGATCAGTGGTGGGTATGAGAAAAAAATTAATAAAAAAGAAAAAAAGAATATGTATGTGTCACATAATTTTATTTATATCTGATAAATGAAATAAAAACCATGAACATCGAAGAAATGAAGTATGGACAAAATTAGAAAGTTTAACAAGGCAGCTCAGTCTAAATCCCTATATCTGCCAATGTGAGAGTGTCAGAAAGGACAGAGGCAAGCATGTCATCATCTCTCTGTAGTTGTGAGGCATCCTTACTGAGGTGACAACACATACTGACTGTATAAACATGGGGTGTGCCATCCCCGAAATGTCAGTGGATTCTAGATGGAAATCCTAACATTTGTTTCTACTTTGTAATAATTAGTTTGCATACTTCTTTTCTCTACTGGATATACAGAATGCCACCAGGAAAACAGCAAAACAAATAGAATCTTGAAAGCATGAGATTGAAATAGTATTCAGAAGCTCATATTTAAACAGTGCCCAGCTTCCACTGAAAGAAGGCAATTGTTATGCGTAGAAATAGGAATATCTCAAAGTGAATGAAAAGTATGATTAATATATGTCAACAGCAAGAGGAGCAACATTAGGTGAGGTTTGTATGCAATGAGAGCAGAATGTGTCAATGAGAAATGCAAGCCTGTAGTGACAAATGAAACAAAACTACTTCTTCTACTTACTTAATAGTAAGAGGAGATGGATGGAAAATGGAAGAGGTAATCAAAAGAGTGTTTAGGACTAAGAAATCCCGGAGGCAAAATAAAATCAGAGGTAACTGAATGGGCTCAATGTCAAAATTGAGAGTGTAGTGACAGATCAGTGACTCTGATCGGGGAACAGTATGTTTTGTCCAAACTGTGTAAAACAAACTTAAAAAAACAAGAGACCTGTAAAATTATAGCAGAAGATTGATAATTTTTATTTGAATCCTGTCACAAGAATGAAAAAAAGGGAGCTGAAACATCACTGGAACAAGGATTTAAACCTTCCCAATTCACATAATAAGCATACATATTTGTGAGGCTGAGCAAAAAAATAATGATAAAGCCAAAGAAAAAAAAATCTGGGTAACAACTGTAATCAAAATGCAAAAAAATAAAAATAAAAATAAACACAAACACAAACAAATCTTTAAAACAGCCCGTGGAAATGGTATCTTACCATTGCACTTCTCGCATAGTAGCCAAACAAACCAAATGGAAAAAATATAAAAACTTCTTCACAAAAGCACATGATCTCCAGAAACGTAGAAAACACTTTTTAGATACAGAACAAAATAAAAGTTGTCAGCTCAGACACTTATGCCCAACAAAAAGACCTTTCCAAGAATCAAAGCAAAATCAAGACATTCTCATGTGAAAGGAATAAACAAAAAAGAGACTCTGTTACTATCGTATCTGCATAAAATAGCAAAATAAGGACTTTTTAATGGGAAAGTAGATGGAAAAGACAACCTTGTCACCTGAGAAACAGGAAGAAGCGAGATGAGGAAAACAAGGAGGAACTGAGTACTCTTGCCTTGTCTTTCTAAATTAGGTTTTATTGGTAAAGGAAAAAGAATATTAAGTATTTATCTGTATATTTCCCCATATGTATGTGTGAACATGTCTGTATATGCAAAAATGCTGTAGTTGGTAGAGGCCAGTGAAAGATATCTTGAAACTGGGGTTACAGGCAGTTATGAGCATCCCAGTGTAGTGGCTGAGAACTCAAAAAGAAGCAAGCGCTCTTAACTGATAATGTACTTTTCCAGCCCCCAAACTGCATCTACAATACTTAATTCTTACTAAAAAAAATAATGATATCTGTGCTCCATATTGTTAGTATTTTGAGCGTGGAAAGATGAAACATGCTTCCAGATGCTATTTAGAGTTTATTGGGGAATCTGGATATACAGGGGAGGGTGGGGGAAGGGATGGGAGGCAGGGAGGGAGGGAAAAAAGAGGGGGGTAGAGAAACAAAAGGAATCCCTGCCACGTGTTGTCTTTCTTTTAGGGAAGGGTGAGCATGTAGACACGCCCAGAGGCTTGCCCAGTGAACACACTCTGCCGGCAGGGTGGGACCCTAACATGTCATCCCTGGAGATGCACTGCCTTGCAGGCCCAGGGAGCAAGCTAGAGCAGCACTAATACATATAATACCCTGAGGCAGCAAAGAGTCCAGGAGAAGAAAACAAAGACTTGAGTAAGAATGACTCCAAAGATTGGCAGAACAAAAAGAAGACATCAGTTCTAATACATTGAGAGTAACTTTAAATATAAAATATCTAAACAATGCAGTTAAAAGACAAACACTTGTCTACACAAGTATAAAATAATTCAAATAAAAAAGAACAACAAATGTTTAAAATTGTCTAATTAAGATTAATTAAATACTGACCAATATTTATAAAATTAGCTTATGTTATTGGGCCCACAAGAGATGTTACAACAAAGACTATATTTTAAGAACAAACCTTGGTAGACTTGAAAGAACTAAAATCCCAAGAGGTATGTGGTCTGAAAACAACATAACTAAATTGGAAATAAGTAACAAAAGCCATTTGTCTGTGTTTTACTTTCAGAAACAAACACAGAAGTTAGATTCTGAATAGCTATCTGAAGGTGACTGAACACAAGAAAAAGCAAAACATGCACACACATTTCTCATTTCCTGGAAAGAGTATAGATAGTTTCTCTCCACATTTAAAAAAAAAAAAAAAAGTCTCAAGAATTACAGTCTCCAGCACAACACTAAGTTGGGTGCCAGGTCTGGACCAGGGATTGTTTTTCTTGCAGAGGAGCAGAGTTCAGTACTTAGCACCCACGTGAGGCAGGTCACTCCTGTCTGGTGCTCCAACTCCAGGGAAGACTACACCCTCACCTGACCTTCAACTGCTTCACAACCAGCTCCTCATGTAATTAGAGGGGACACAAATTTCTGTAGCATAGAAATGATACATAGTAAGGGTATGCTCCTCTTGTTTCATGTTCTGTCTTAAAATTTGAGTTTTTAAAAAGGAATGTCTTAATATAAGTCTGTGTTACTAATAAAAATTCTGTATTTTCTAAGGTTATATAGGTTTGTTGTGTGTAGACAGGTGTGCTATGCTCTGTGAAACTGGTTATCCATTTATACTATATCATCATGTATTAAGATGATATCATGCATATAACATATATGGTAGTAGTATTTCTCTTTGTATATATTTAAAATGCAGAGTAACCTTGTCAGAAGTAGAATGTTCACTAAAAACATGTTTTCTGTAATTTAGAAAGGTATTTGTCAGATTGCTTCCATTTTGAATTTATCAATCCATACACTAGCATAGTTAAAGGATATAACTAATACGTGGGTTTTTTCCAGAAATTCCTTTTGTTATTTTGTTTTCTTTCAACGTACCATATACAGAGGATCATTTATGTCTTTGCTGAGTATTTTCCTTATTCATTCTAGTTCTGCTTCTATTTCCTACTCATTCTCATTCTTTTAAAGCAGAATTTATTTTAAAATTTTTCCTAGGTTCATTGTTTGAAATTAATACACATTCCAGCCTTCTGGCCTGCATAGGATGGAAATAGAAGAGGTGAGGAAGGAAGAACAGGCAAAGATAGTTTCTGTGTCTATAAAAAAATACAGATGGAAAGGAGTTCTCTGAAAGCCCTCAGCATCAGGCTTACGAAGCTATCTCACCTCATAAAAACTGACTCTGTAGCCCTTTCTTTTTCCCTCAGGTAAGTGGATGTTACAGTTTTCTGTAAACATAGGGTTTCACATGTGTCCATGATGAAGACAACTGGCCCTGGTGACCCTTTCCTGTAAGACCGAGGTGAAAAGAATCTCATTTGAAATCAAGGTCCTAAACTGTTTACTTAAATGAATGTCGCTTTTGGGTCCTGCTTCCCGGTTCTCAGACTGTTCTCAGTCATCAGCTTGATTCAAGCTATGCTTGTCCTGTGCTGATGGTGGCAAAAGTGAGATGTGTCTGTGAGTTCAGGGATCATTTCTTTATTACCCAAAGAAAGTATTCATCAAGCTTGTAAAGGTTTTCTTGAAAATGTGTGTGGGTGGGTACTCACTGTGTGGATATTGAACCATTTCTCTAAACCTTCCAGCCAGTTAACATGATTATGAAATTCCAGGACAGGCTCCAGGGAAATACAAATGAATTTTGTTTTTATCAGCCAGTGGACATTTAAGGAGGACCATTCATTTCCCCTTAATGTAGAGCCCCAGGTCTATCCTTATGAAGGCATGCCACCCAGTGAAATTGGAATTACTTTTCTTCTATTCCATCTAGGTTCAATTTTACCAGTAACTGCTTTGAGATATCTGGAGAAAAACACAATGATTCATTTCTCTTTTTTTAAAATTTTTATTATTTATTTAAAAGGATTTTTTTTGCCTTCGTGCTGTTTATTTATCTACTGGGACAAAATTAAACACACTGTGGCCAAACCCTTAAATAAAAGGAGCCCTTACAAAACCACACAACTGTCAGAGTCCATCAATGCAGAAGTGAAGCACTGTGTCATTTAACTATGTTCTAGCCTTGAGCTCTTGTATATAATAACATCTTTTTTTTATTACAAACTGTTTAGTCATTGGTTCAGGCTCATTACTAACAAGCTCTTATTAACTAATCTCAACACATTTTTTAAAAAATATAAGTCTTGCCATTTTATTTCTGTTTCTTTCTTTTTTTATTATGAATGAAGTCACATTTTCTATCCATGTATATCCTTATTCAAGGTCCCTTCTCCCTCCCACCCCCTCCAGTCACTCTCTTTTCTCCACATCTCCCCATCTCCTCCCCAGCATGGGCAATATTCTCCCAGTATTGTTCAGTTCACCATCCAATCCTGGCAGATCCAGTTTCCTCACCCCAACATCAAGACTGAGTCAGGTGTTCCTCTAGAGTGAGTGGGATCCATGGTGTCAGACAAAGGGGTTTCAGATCCCAATCTGTTCAGTGGTTGTGGTTTGCAGCTTGGACATGCTTTGTTTTTTGCTTTTTTGTTTAGAGTACACTAATGAGTGAGTGAATCCCCTGCTTCTTTTTCTGGGATTGTGATACCTCACTCAGGAGAATATTCTCCATGTCCATCCATTTGCCTACAAATTTTAGGATATCATTTTTCTTACTGCTCCATTGTGTAGATGTACCACAGTTTGTTAATCCATTCGTCAGTTGAGGGGCATCTAGGTTGTTACCAGGTCAGGGAACTAAGGTAGGAATTCATTGATTTGAGGCCAGTCTTACAGGACAAGACCCTGTCCCTGATAACAACAACCAAGTAGAACTAGCAGGGTTTCCAAAAGCACAGATGCTGGTGAGGGTGTGGAGAAAAGGTAAATACCACTAGTGGGGAAGAAATTTAGTGCAACAACTGTGAAAAATAGCATCAATTCTCTAGAAATAGAAAACTACCAACATATGAGCCAGGCATCCCTTTCCTGAATATATAACAAAAGGAAGTTGTTACTGTGCAAAGATGATATCTTTGGGTTCATATTAATTGTCTTATTGTTGCATCAGAAAAGGTGAGACGTGGAATATGCTCTGGTGAAGATTTCAATTGACAACAGAATATAGAAAGAAAACCCAGACACACAATGGAATATTATTTAGTGGAAAAGTAAACAAAATCATGTCATTTTCAGAAAAGTTAATAAAAACTAGGTTCAGTAAAGTAAATCAAATCCAAAAAAATAAGAATAATTTTTGTTGTCACAAGTGGAAGCAAAATGGAAAAAATGGGCCTGAGAATGCAGAAAAAGAATTCATTGAAGGCAAATGGGAACCTGGCTAAATGTACTGACTGCTTTTCAGATGGATATTGGTTCAATTTCCAGAACCCAAATGGTAACTCACAACCATCTGAAAGTCCAGTCTCAAAGGATGAAACACCTCTTCTCATACTCACAGGCACCAGGAATGCACATGACAGAGATATATACAGGCAAAGAAATACACATGAAACAAAACAAGAAAAAAATGTCAGATGGAAGGACAGAGGGGAAAGGCAGGAGGAGGCAGAAAGAAAGCTGATCTGACCTGATTAAGGCCTGAAGATGTGAATGCTGCAGCTAAGCACATAAATTTGCATAATTAGTATATGTTAATAACTATATTAATGAAAATTAAAATAAAACTGTTATTAAATTAAAGCAATATAAGCAAAATCTGAAATGTTTTGCAGACAAGGTGAAATTCCAAAATGATGTTCTAAATGATATAAGTTTAAAATGGACATCTAGAGTAGTAATCTTTTTTAAGAGTATGAATCTATGGAATGAAATTGCCACTTTGGATCTATATGCATGTGCAGCATGAACATAAAGGACATATTCAAACATTCATATATGCACACATTTTTCTTTAGCTGCTTGTTTGTAAAACCAAATATTGAAAACTGCTAACATGACAGCTATGAGATTAATTCAGCTTACTAATGTAAATCCATATAAAAGGATTCTATTTTATATATATACATATATATATAATGATGATACACATATATATGTATTTGAGTGAGTGGAAGGCAGAAAAGTTAAAGTTTTTTAAAAAGTAAACTCTAATTGGCATTTTCTAAGAACAAACAGGCCAGTCTTGCTAGGAAAGTAGTACCCATATCTATCAAGACACCAGAAAATTTTTCTACAGACATCACACAGCCGCCAAATTCTCCTAAGAACCAGAGAAGAAATAAAAACAAAGGAACACTCACTCAACAAAGACAAGACCACATATCAACACCTAGAATTACAGTTTTCCCAATTCCAGTGTACTATCACAGTCAACAACAGCCAAGGTAATAACAACATGTCTCTACTGGAGCCCAGCAAACCTACCACAGCAAGCCCTAAATATTCCGACATATTTGAAGCACAAGTAACAGACTTTTATAAATATGAAATATAGAAATCTATGAAAATGCCAACAAATAGTAGAAGGAAATAAATAAGACTGCTCAAGACCTGAAACTGGAAATCAAATCAATAAAGACAACCCAAACTGAGGAAAATTTAAGCTTCACTAACAAAAAATAAGAAAAGGCAGCAATCACCTGATAACTGATCTGATGTAAGGTCCTACTCCATGAGATATAACCCACATAACAGTGCTTGGTTGACCAAGAACCTGAGATTAGATAGCCCAGGAACATAGGGAAAAGCTAAATACTACTGGTTTAAAAAATAGAAAATAAAAATGTGGTGATAAAATGATTCCTACTGATATTCTGCTATACTCATAGATCAGCACCCTGTTCAGCTGTCAGCAGAGAAGATTTCTCCTGCAGCAGATGGGAATAAATACAAAGACTCACAGACAGATTTCATGCAAAGAGAAAGACCTTGGAACACTCAGCTCTAAACACAATGCCCCCATCAAATCCTTCCCCTCAGAGCTCAAGGAACCTCAAAAGAAAAAGAGTCAGAAAGAGTGTAAGAGACAGAGGGGATGGAGGACACCAATGAAACAAGGCCTTCTAAAGCAACATGAGCAAAGTTTATATGAACTTACAGAGGCTAAAACATAATGCACAGGGTCTACTTGGGTCCGCCTCAGATCCTCTGCTTTTATTATGGCTTCTAGTCATAGAAGTCAGGGATGGTAGTACCTTTAAAATATTAAAATATCCTATGTAAAAAACCTTTTTAAGAATATTTCTGAACAATTTAAGAAAATAATTCTAAACTCACTGTTTATTCAGTAAATTATGAGTCATGACAGATAGCTATTCATGATAGAAGCCATGCAATAAAGATCTGTAGTTTTAATTGAAGACAAGAAGATGAAAAAAAAAAAAAAAAAAAAAAAAAAAAAAAAAAAAAAAAAAAAAAAAAAAAAAAAAAAAAAAGGTCAGGGACACTGAAGGCAGGAATTAATGAAGATAATGGCTAAATACACTTAATTACAAATAACAAAATTGGATGAACTAATAAATAATTGAAACAAATACTGAATCTTTGAACAAACTAATAAATGAAACAGTGCAGAAGCAGAAATCAGAAAGATAGAAAGAGTGAGTAGTATGTTACCTGAGCTGTAGGAAATTAAAAGATTTATGAGACAGTGTGTTTGACTCTGCAAGAATATCTAAAAATTCAGGAAAGATGAAGTTTTGAAAACTACTAAACTTAATGGGTTTTGACAGAAACAGAGCATCTGTGAATGCTCACTGTGGTAAAAATGATTGTGAAAATGCTGCCTGGCCTCCTAAATCATCAAATTAAGGTATTTTTATAATGTCCCTGGCACTAAGTAAAATAAGTTAAAACTATGGCAAAGAGAGAAAAGATTCCAAATTTTAATGTGGTTATGAACTTAGAAAGTCAAAGGATTATCTTTAATTGGAAAAGAATTAAAATTCACCACATGTAATTGATTATTGATTTGATATTTTGGTATTGACAATAGAAAACAGGGCTTTGGGAATTCAAAGAAGCTTCTCTGCTACTAATCTACATTGTCAAGACATAAGCATAAAAAGAGAAATTAACAGCTTTCAAGAAAAAGAAAGTCATAATAGTGGAGGGGTCCCTAAACAGGGCTTCCCTTAAAATCAAATGAATAACCGCTCTAAGTGGGGGGTGAGGTGGAGTCTGTATGAGTAATGGGACAGGGTTTATGAGAAGTCCCACAGAGATGACTGACTGGAGCTCTGGGGATGTCACAGAATCAAGAATAGCCACTAGGGAACCATCAGGAAAAGGAGCTGGGCCCACCATGAGTAGGCATCCATCTATTGGCATGGGCAGTATTTGGAACCTCGAGGAGTGGGATCAGATTGTGTTCCAGTGCCTGCACTGACACCTTGGAGCCCATTTGCTGCAGAGGAACACGTAACTCAGCCTTGATATTAAGATGAGGAAAATAGACTTGCCTGGAGTGGATGCACCATGCTGGGCTAACACACCTTGGGACTTCTTGTCCTTTGGGGAAGCATATCAGAGAATGTAGAGGGAGGAGGCTGGAGGTTGACTGGGAGGGGTTGGGAGAAAGGAATGGATGGGGAGCAGGGGATACATGGGGAAAAAAAGACTTTTAAAAACAAAATAAAAAATAAAATAAGTATTAAAAATTAAGTTAGAAATTAAAAAAAAAGTCTTGAGGTAATCCAAAGGCACAAAGTTCCTCTTTGTAATTATAATAAAACATTATCTGAATATTGTCCTGACCAGTGGGATGAGAAAACAGGGACCCATGACCTAGAGGGAAGAAATGGAAGGGGCAAGAGACATGAAGAATGGCAGAAAGACAGTATTCCGTTCAAATTGCGATTTTTTATTTTTCTCAGGGGTCTTATAAAATGAAGAGGAAGGGAGGTTGGCTAGGCAAGAGGGTCAAGTAGGAAAGGATCGAGGAATGTCTTCAGGTTGTTTGCAAAGATGTTCTGATAAGGAGATAACGCAATTCCCTGCAGCCCAGGGTATATCAAGTAGTTCCTGATAAATGGCTAACGGTCATAAAAGCAAACAGAGGCCCATTAACATGGCTAACTTATAAACTGAAATGGCTAAGCTAATATATCTTGGCTTTTACCAGGGGAAGTGGAGACCTGTAAACTTAAAATGACTAACTAAAAAATGGCTAAGCAAATATGACTATACTATAACCAGTACAGGCTTTGGCTCCCATCAGAATATGAAAAAAAATGTTAAATTTTTGAATGACTTTTTAAAAAAAAAATCCTTGCACTTACAGAGAATGATACTGTAATTAGAAATACAAGAAACATCAAGAGTATGCGTATCATCTATCCCTAGCTTTAAGCTGGGAAGATTTCAGCAATAAGACCCAATTTCTTAACTAAAGAGTATAAACTAAATTTCAAATGCAAGGTAAGTAGGAGGATAACTGGTAAATATTAAAGAGGAGGCCAGCCATTTAAATGTTAAGTTCATCACAAAACTAAATAAAAGACTGGCATAAGTAGCAGACAGATATATTTATTAAAAAATACGATGAGATACACATTAAGGTAAGCACAGCAATTTGCATAAATGGGAAAAGTATCAATTATAAAAAATGCAGTTTTAAAATTGTATGACAGCCATAAGAAAAATAATTATACATAATACATTTCCCACTAGGCTAAGCTTCCAATGAGTCATTATATTACTGGGTATGAAACCCAGGGTCTAGTGAATGTGGGGTGTATTTCTCAGTAAAAAGTTTTTAAAAATTAAAAAGATTATGATACAATAATGTATTAAAAATCATGAAGAAAAAGATATAAGGATATCAAGATATAAATGATCAACTTCAAAACACCTCACAAATCATACTACAAACATTGTTGGTTGGTTATGAAAAATGCTTCCATGCCAAACACAATGGTACACAGCTGTCTCTTAGCACTTGGACTTTGGACACTGAGGCAGGAGGTCTGAAGTTCCAGGCCAGTCTGTGATCCATCCTTGGGTCCTGTCTCAAATATCAAAATTAAATGAAACAAAGCAGAACCAAAGCAAAATTTACTTTTACTCATCAGCAAGAAAAATAAATGACTAGATTGGCTAAGATAAAAGATACAGATGACAGCCTATGCTGGAGAGGTTGTAGAGCAAGGGGAACACTCCTCCATTGTTGGTGTGAGTATAAGCTTGTTCAGTCACTCTGGAATGCAGTATGGCAGTTTCTTAGAAAACTGGGAATCAATCTCCTCAAGGATCCAGCAATATCACTTCCTTGTGTATACCCTAAAGATGCACAGTCACACTCCAAAGGCATTAGCTCAGCTATGTTCATAGCAGCATTATTCATAATAGCAAGAACATGACAACAACCTAGATGCCTCTCAGCTGAAGAATGGATTAACAAACTGTGGTACATCTACACAATGGAGTACTACTCAGCAGTGAGAAAGAATGATATCCTAAAATTTGCAGGCAAATGGATGGATTTGGAGAATATCCTCCTGAGCGAGGTATCTCAAACCCAGAAGATAAGCAGGGGATGTACTCACTCATAAGAGGACTTCAAACAAAAAACAAAAAGCAAAGCATGTCCAAGCTGCAAACCACAACCACTGAACAGCTTGGGATCTGAAACACCTTGCACTGGCACCTTGGAGCCCACTCCCTCTAGAGGAACACCTGACTCAGTCTTGATGTTGGGGTGAGGAAACTGGATCTGCCAGGAGTGGAGGCTAAACTGAGCAATATTGGTTCCTTGGGACCTCCTGCCCTTGCTGGGGAAGAGATGAGGAGATGTGAGAAGAGAGAGTGACTGGAGGGGATAGGAGGGGGAAGGGAACTTGAATAAGGATATACATGAATAGAAAATATGACTTTATTCATAATAAAAATTTTTTTTAAAAAAAGAAAATGTATAGTGGTAAAATTTAAGATTCTCCACTGACACTAACTTTCTGTGGCTCAATTTCACTGAGTGTATAAGATACTGAATTTTCCAGAAGTTGAGGATTTGATTAAAGTGCACAGACACTAGGTAACTAGTACAAACTTTCCAAATACCAAATATGAGACTAACCAAAGATAAATAATAAAATTATTATTATTCATGTGCCACAAGAGTCATCATTATCAAGCATATCTAATGTAACAATGACTCACAGGGATCACATATTAGATATCCTGTATATAAAATATTTACAGTGTGATTCATAACACTAGCAAAATTTCAGGTATGAAGTACCAACAAACATAATTTTATTGTTTTGGATGTCACTATAACATGATGCGCTGTTTCAAAGGGTTACAGAATTAGAAAGGTTGAGAACTGCTTTTCTTTTTTTTAATTAATTTATGTTTTAATGATTAAATACAAATGGCAAATTCTTAACCAAATTAATCAAAAAAGGGAAAACCTACTTCAATAAAACTAGAAATTGATACACAACCATTGTAACAGATATGAATGAAATTCCCGAAAATCATAAGGACATACATTATAAATATGTTTCAATAAATTGAAGATTCTGAAAAAAAACTGATGAGTCTTTAGATACAAAATTAAACCTAAATTCAATGAATAACTTTAACAAATACAAACTTTGTAACCTTGAAATACTTAAAATACTAATAAAATACTCCACACTAAAAATAAAAACAGCAATAACACTAACACAGGAAAACATGAACTTACTACAGAATTCTACTATAACTTAAAAACTAAGACAAATACATATCATACTGTTCCATAAAACTTAAAAAAATAAACCAAGCCTTTAAAAGTTACAAAGCCAGAGAAACCCTGATATTAATCATAGTATTTCTTCTTCCTTTTTAAAAATTTATATATATATATATATATATTATTTGGTGTTTTTATATCATGCACCCCATCAAAATCAGCTATCAGACATCTCAGTATCATGCCCCCTCTAAGGATTTCCCCATTTACAAAACTACCCATTCATGTTGCTCATTTGCTTACTGGAGCATGATTAAACTCCCTGTGGCCAGACCCTTAAAGAAGACAAGGCCATACCACCCTGAACAGGTCTGATCTCATCTGATCTCATAAGCTAAGCAGGGTTGGGACTGGTTAGTACTTGGATGGGAGAATCACTTTTCTAAATAAAAGGAATTCATGGAGAAACATCAGGCATGCCAAAAATAATAAGTATATGTATATATATATATATATATATATACATAAAATACATACTCAGCCTTCTTAAACATGTTAAAGTAATAACAGGGGGAATTGGTTTACAGAGCCATTATAAATGAAAATAAACTACATTTATGACAATTCAATATGATACACTTGAATGTAATCCCAAATCAAATAACACTGGAATTAATAAAATGCAAAGAAATGCTGAATTACAGTTCAACATCCATGTTAGTTTCATGATTGATATTTGTAAATTTTGCATGTCTATGTATATTATTCATATTTCAGGGAAATTGCTCATAAGTATAGAAGAATTTCAAGTAAATTTTGAAACATGGTTTGTCCATCTTTAATCTTTTTTCTAAAACAAGTAAAAGTTTAATCATTAAAAATATCAGTGAAGGTATTTTTCCTTATAATAAAAGAATAATTTATTTTCTGTGATACTATTGTTAATTATGGGAAGACAGAAATCTTGAAGTCAGGAATAAAACTTGTTCAATCTTCATGAAGTATTCAAAAATTTAATTTTTAAAAGAAATTTTATTTAATTTATATTTGTTGATATGTTTGTATGAATAAGAGTATGTATGAGCCACAGTAAATATATGACTTACAGGATACATTTCTGTTCTTTACTATGTGGCTTCTGGAATTTATACAGCTTGTCAAGTCTGGCAGGAAATTCCTTTACTGCAGAACTATTTTGCCTGATCCAAAATCTTAAATCATCGTTTTAAGCCATAAGACAGTTTTTATATAGAGAATTTTATTCACAAGATGCTCTTGCACATGAGCAAAATGAAACAAAGGGATAGACATTGAGTCAGTATGAACCATGGAAGCCTAAAGCCAAAGTACATTTTTTTATCCATAGATTTGTTGTTTTAAATCTTTGTTTATAGCAGCTTTATTTGTAATAGCCAAAACCGAGAAACAAATTAGATTTTTCTTACTCGAGGAATGGATAAAGAAAATGTATATTTATTTACACAATGGAGTATTGCTCAGCTATTAAAAATAATGACATCATGAAATTCAAAGATAAATAGATGGGAACTAGAAAGAAATCATCCCAAGTGAGATAAGTGAGACCCAGAAAGATAAACATAGCTTGTACTCATATAAGTGGCTATTAGCTGTAAAGTGAAAGTTAACTGTGTAACAACTCACAGACTCAGAGAAGCTAGGTAACAAGGAGGGCTTAAGGGAAATACTGGGATCTTCTTGGCAAGCGTAAATAGAAGATATTTTGTTGGTGGACTGGGGTCAAATGGAGATAAGAACATGAGGGATCAGGTGGAAGTGGGGTGGAGAGAGATTACTCAAAGTACCCACTGGAAAAGGAGGCATTTTGGGGTCAAGTAGAAATGTGGTATGAAGGAAACTCCCAGGAATACACTATAATGACTGGACCCAGCTAAGAGTACTAACAATAATGGGTAGGTAGCCTGAACTGGTCATCTCTTGTAACCAACCCAGCCACATAACCTTCAACCTAGAATCTGGCTGTCTATGGGATGTGCTTGGATAAGGGTGGGATAGAGATTGTGATAGTGGCCAACTAATGACTGAATCAGCCTAAAGATTAATGCCGCAAGAGTCAATCTATCGCTGATGCTTGCTGGAGCACAAGGAACCAGAGGCTGGATTGTTGTCAAAAGTTTCTGTGTCTTGTCTGGCTGGTCCCAAAGTCTTTCGGTCCTAAATAATCACACAAAGGCTTATATTAATTACAAGCTTTTGGCCTATGGCTCAGTCATATTATTTGCTAACTCTTACTCCTAAACTAACACATGGTTCTTATCTGTTTAGCTATGTGGCTTGGTACCTTTTCTCAGAACAGCATACTCATCTTCTTTCCTTGGCATGTGAAGGATTCTGTCCCTCCTTCTCGTATGCTTAGAGTTTTCTTAGTCCAGTAGCCCCACTCATGCTTCCTGTCTGCCTTCTGACTAATCAGTTTTATTAAACCAACAGTAGTAAAAAATATTTACTATGTACAAGAACATAATCCCACAGCATTGGATGGACCAAGTCTGGAGAAAAAAAAACTGTCAATTTAATGATGACAAAAGATTTTCTGCTATAAACATAGACTGGAGCTTAGTCCAGTACTCTTTAGGGAGGCATCATCTGGTAACTGATAGAAACAGATGCAGTGATCCACCAACAAACATTTGGTGAAGCTCAAAGAATCCTGCTGAAAAAAGGGAAAGATTGAAAGAGTCAGAGGGGTCAAACACATCACAAAAAACCTGAAGAATCAACTAACTTGGGCTTATTGGTGCTCACAGAGACTGAACCAACACCGAGGAAGCCTTCATTGAAATGATCTTGCATGTATATATATATATATATATGTATATATATATATATATATATATATATATATATAAAACAGTTGTATACTTTGGTCTTCTTGTGGGATTTCTAACAGTAGAAGCAGGGCTGTCTCTGATTCTGTTGTTGGCTTTTGAGACCATATGCTTCATATAGGGTTGCTTTGCCCATGCTTAATACATGACTAGGTGTTTAGTGTTATTATATCTTGATATGCCATGCTCTGTCAATATACATAGAAAAGCTCCCCTTCTCTGGGTACAAATGGAGTAGAAGTAAGTGGCATACGTGGGGCAGAGAGAGGGAAGAAGGAACTGAAAGGAGAGAAGGGAGAGAAAACTAGAATCAGTTTAGGCTGTAAAACCATTAAATAAATAAACATTTTTAAAATAAATAAATAATCAAGTGAATGAAATATAATAAAAACCAAAGCAATAATTAGTACTGAACACTTAAAACATGGAAATGCTTCCCACAATAGTAAAAATATATTTAAAAAGTCAGTGAAATAGAGCAAGGACAATTGATAAAGCTTATTTATAACTCCTCATTTATCTAATCAGATTTAAATGTTAAGCAGCCTTATGGCTTTGTAATATCTTAATAGTTAGCTGCCAGATTCAGATCTCCAGTGATGACCCCTTCTAACTAGTGATTTTTCTGAAGTTACAGAGCCTCATCTTTTTCTCTTTTGAAACTCAAAAGAGAGCAGCTGATACCTAAAAAATTGTGATGAAGATTCATAGGTAGTTGCTTTAGCATTTAGAAATGTGCATAACATAAATGAATATAACTAGAAAAAAAAACATCCTGAGTGAGGTAACCTAGACCCAGAAAGACAAGAATGTTATGAACTCACTCTTAAGTGGATATTTAGACATGAAGAAAGGATAACCAGGCTACAATCCACAGCCCCTAAGCATCTAGGTAACAAGAAGGACCCCAAGACAGACATCCATGGATCTCCTGGGAAAGGGAAATAGAGATGATCTCCTGAGTACAATGGAAGCATGGTAGAGGAAAGGGAGGTAGGAAGAGAACATGAGGATGATAGCGTTGACGAAGGGACAGAGAGAGAGAGCAACAAAAACCAGATATCTTAATAGAGGGAGCCATTTCAGTGTTAGGAAGAAACCTAATACTAGGGAAATGCCTAGGAATTCACAAAGATGACCCCAGCTGAGACTCCAAAAAAATAGAAGAAGGCTGCCTGAATTGGCCTTTGCATGTAATCAAATTGATAACCACTCTAATTATCATCATGGACCCTTTATCCAACAACTGATGGAAGCAGAGATCCAGAGCTAAGCACTGGGCTGAGCGCCCAGTCCAGTGGCAGAGAAGGAGGGATTTATATGAGCAATGGGGTCAAGATCACGATGAGAAAACCCACAGAGACAGCTGACCCAAGCTACTGGGAATTTACTGAGTCTTTAGTCACAGCTGGGGCACCTCCATGGAAACAAACTAAGCCTCTGAATGTCGATGACAGTAGTGTAGCTTGGGCAGTTTGTGGAGCCTCTAGCAATGGGACCAGAATGAATTCCTAATGCATGAAATAGCTTTCTGGAGCCCATTCCCTATAGAGGGATACCTTGTTCAGCCTTGATACAGGAGGAAAAGACTTGGTCCTGGTGCAACTTGATATGCAAGACTTTGTGGACTCTTGATGGCAGGCTTCTGAGGAGTAGATAAGCGTGATGGTGTTTGGGAAAACTGGAGTGAGTTGGAGGAAAGGAGGGAGGAGGAATTGTAGTTGGCATGTAAAAATAAATAAAACTTTTAAATAAAAAAAAGAGAAAGTTGCATAACACAAACGGTTCCACAGAGGTTATTTTATCATTATTTTTAAGGAGAGAAAGGATGTTGAGTGTGTTGCCAAGTAAGGGGTAAAACTTTACTGAAAAATATCTTGCATTTTAAATTTTGACCTTAACTATAGTCTTAGCTATGAAAATGAAGAAAAGTGAAAAATTTACTCTTGATAAAAATTAAATAATATTGTGTCAGTTATAGGAATTGTGTAACAAAAACCTCTACTTATTATCTAGATGTGTCCTGACGGAAGCCTCAGTATGAGTTTTGATTCTTTGATCTAGGACACTCTCTTTTTTTCTCATTTTTGTGTCAAGGTCTTATGCAGTCCAAGTTGGCCTCAAACTGGCTATATAGGCAAAGGTGACTTGGAACTTTCTATCTTTTATCTCTAAATATGAGTGCTACATGTATGTGCCTCAAAACATGGTTTATGTGGTGCTTCAGGCTGTGTAGGCTTTATGCATGCTTTACCAATCTAGCCATGGTGCCAGTTACAGCATAATATATGCCAAAATAAATTATGTCTGCTGATTATTTTAATTATTGACTTTATGATGGGATTGAATTTATTTTGGCAAGATGTCTTCCATTAAATGTTCTATATTTTGAACATCTGTCAATTGTACTGATGTAAAATAAAATACATTTATTTTTTGCAGCAATGTTTTATTTCAAAATAATTGTTTTAGGTGGAACAAACTGAAACTGTTTTGGTCAACACACCAAAAAAAATAACATTTCTGACTTTATATTTGTGTGGCTTAATCATGGAAATTTGATAAGTACATTCATGGATATAGGTACAAAATCCTTTCAAAACTCTATAAGAGAGCCATAATTGTAGATGATCTGCACAAACAAATATCATGCTCTTATTATCTTGTGAATAATTATCTAAATTGGTGAAGATTTGCCAAGAATGACCTTTGATAAAGTAGAGTTTGATATGATAAAATGTATTTGACTAATTTAGCAAAGTTTTAAAAGCTTTATTACCCTTAATCTTTGATTCTAGAAATGGAAAATGAAGTAGGAATTTCAATTTGCATGAAAAGCTGTAATAGCATGTTCATATACTCTCAAGGCTTTCATCTCATAAATTCTGTGTTCTCTGCCAAGACCAAAAACATCAATGAAAGTTAATTTGATATAAAAAGCTCTAATTGTATTGCAATTAAAATTCATCATTACCTCACTTATTAGGAAGGGAAAGTATCCAAGCTCTCCTTGCCAAAGTGTAACTTCTGCAAGACTTTGTACTAGAACACTTCAAACACTTGGCAGAATTGTAGACTTCCCCGTTCACAACATTATATATCGTTGTAGTTGTGTTTTAACATTTCCTTGCAAAGGAGCTTATAAAACCAGAAAGCATATCACTCAATTTTTATAATAAAGCAAATGACACTAGTGAGCTTTCTTCTACATATTCTCTACCCTGCTTCATGGTTAACGCACATTATATTACTTAATTTTCACCCTATTAATGAAAGGCCGGCACTATTAGTCCCATTTACAAATAAGGTAACTTGTCAATGAAGTCATATAATTTGGGAAAGGTAGATATGCGAACCAAGCCCTGTATGATGCCTTTGACATTTCAACACCATCTGTTTACATGGCTTTCTCCCTTATTTCTTATGACTCACAAACCTCCCTCACTGGGTGCAGTTAGGGTTGTACTCTTGTCTAGAGAGGAGAGTGTCAAACTAAACTTGCTCAGGAATAATCTAGAGACCTTGTTCAAAAGTGGTTTCTAATTTTTATAGTCATTATACCTTCAGATATCCCAGTATTCTTTTAAGGCCACTTGGTAAGAGTCTTATTCTGCTTTGGGAGGCATTGTTATATTCTTGCTACCCTTTGGAACATTCCATCTCTAAGCAAAACTTTTGTGGCAGTTACCATGTAAACAGCTTTTTAAAAATGTATCCTATATGGCTCAGCGGTTAAGAGCACTGTCTGCTCTTCCAGAGGACCCGGGTTCGATTCCCAGCACCCACATGGCAGCTAACAACTGTCTGTAGTTCCAGTTCCAGGCAAACACCAAGGCAAATAAATAAATAAAGTTTAAAAAAGCAATTTATCCTATAACCTCCTCAGGTGACAATCCATTTTTTTTTCTGAGTTTTTCTAGGTTTGGTGGGATAAAAAGAATAGCAGTATAGAAATATGTATTTTTTTTTGTTTGTTTAGAATCCACTTATGAGTGAGTATATCCCCTGCTTATCTTTCTGGGTTTGAGATACCTCGCTCAGGAGGATATTCTCCAAATCCATCCAAAAAAAAGCAAAAAGCAAAGCATGTCCAAGCTGGAAACCACAACCTCTGAGCAGCTTTGGATCTGAAAGACCTGGGAGTGGCACCTTGGATGCCACTCCCTCTAGAGGAACACCTGACTCAGTCTTGATGTTGGGGTGAGGAAACTGGATCTGCCAGGAGTGGATGCTGAACTAGCAATATTGGTTCCTTGGGACCTCCTGCCCATTGTGGGGAGGAGATGTGGAGATGTGGAGAAGAGAGAGTGACTGAAGGGGGTGAAAGGGGGAAGAGATCTTGAATAATACACGGATAGAAAATGTGACTTTTTTCATAATAAAAAAAGTGAAAAAAAAAAGAACCTAGAAACAACCTAGTTGCCCATCAACTGAGATATGGATTAACAAGCTGTGGTACATTTACACAATGGAGTACTACTCAGCAGTAAGAAACAATGATATTCTATAATTTGCAGGCAAATGGATAGATATGGAGAACATCCTCATGAGCAAGGTTTCACAATCCCAGAAAGATAAGTAGGGGATGCATTCACTCATTAGTGGACTTTAAACAACAACAGCAACAAAAAAGCATGTCCAAGCTGCAACCACAAATACTGAACAGCTTGGGATCTGAAGCATCTTGAACTGGCACTTTGGAGCCATTCCCTCCAGAGGAACAGCTGACCCAGTCTTGATGTTGGGGTGAAGAAAGTGGATCTGCCTGTAGTGGATGCTGAACTGAGCAATATTGGGAACTTAGGACCTCCTGTCCTTGCCGGGGAGGAGATAAGGAGATGGGGAGAAGAGGGACTTGTAGGGGCGGGAGGGGAAGGACATTTGAACAAGGGGATACATGGATAAAAAAATGAGACTTTATTAATAATAAAAAAACAAGAAAAAAGAAATATGTATTTATTTTTTTGCTACATATGTAAGCAAATTTACTATTAAAAAATAATGGCAAACAATGAACAATAAATGATAAAATATTTCCCTGAAGATTATATTCCTTATTTATGTTAGAAAATAATGTTCTTTTTCTCCCATGTATCTCCTTGCTCCCCCTCCCTTCCCCCTCCCTGTCAGCCTTCAGCCTCCCTCTTCCCCTTTTCCCCCATCTCCTCCTCCAAAAGGGCAAGCAGTCCCAATGCAGATCAGCTCAGGATCCACTCCACACAAGTCCAATTTCCTCATCCTAACGTCATAACTGGGTGAGATGTTTCTCTGGGGAGAATTGACTCCAAAGTGCCGGGCCACACACAGAAACACAGTCTGATCTCTCCCCCTTGAGGTTCCACATACTGCCCATGTCAATGGACTGCTGCCTCTCCTTGGAGGGCCTAGTTCCTTCTCTTGAAGGTTCCCTAGTGGCTGTTCTTAAGAAGACTATAATCTGAAGAAAAGAGGATCCAAAAAATTATCCAGTGTATTTTTTTCAGAATTACAAAAAGCCTATCACTTAATAGTTATTAAAATATAAAATTGTTTTCTAATTTAACTTTACTATGTGTATGTGAGAGGGTGGGGTAGAGAAAGAGATAGAGGTGTGTGTGTGTGTGTGTGTGTGTGTGTGTGTGAGAGAGAGAGAGAGAGAGAGAGAGAGAGAGAGAGAGAGAGAGAGAATTTTTAGGTCAGAATACATGCCATGGTGCACATGTGTAACTAAAGGAGTAATGTGTAGAAATCAGTTCTCTCTTACCATATGTTTTCTAATTATTGACTTGTCAGCTTATGTCCTTGCCCTCTGAGGCATCTAGTGGGTCCTAATATTTGATTTATTCTGATAATTATTCATTGTAAAACAATCAGACAAAGCTGATATTAGCCATAAAATCTTTACTTTGTAGCTTACCTTACCTTTATATGCCTTAGTTTTCCCCTTTATTAAAAATAATTAAACAGAGTAGGTTGACAGGGTTTTTGTAGACTGATAGTAGAAATAATCCATTTTCCCATTTTTATTTCATGGTTCTGAATTCTGTACCTCAATATCTTTATTCTCAGATTTCAGGAGCTTACTAAAGAATAAGGTAAATAAAACAGCAGGTGTGTAAACAACTACTGTTTCAAATAGGTTAGTCATAAAGAAATCTTCAGACTGTAGCAAAGTTTATTAATGCCTCTGGAGGGTTTCCTTGTGTTTCATCTCACTGTTTCAGGATTGAAGGTCAGACATTCCTTCACTAAGGAGAAATTCATTTTTTTTTTTGACTTAGGTTTTGTAGAAGGGAACATAGGATGCACAGCATACCATGACGATCCATTACTTCTGCATAAAGAGTAACCCTGGGTATTTATATTTACCTTTTGCTTTATTTAAATAGCAATTTGCTGTATATATGAAAGGCTTTCCCTTTTGTTTTCTGCCAGCACATATTCTTATTAAGTATCACAAATCTGCATAATAAAAGTTTCACATTCATCTGTGCCTTTGTGCCATGCTAGCAATCAACAGGAGAATACAAAAGAGCTTAACTTGGGAAGGAGAGGGTAGGGAACACTAGATGCATAGATTGTACCTCTCTGTAGTATAAAATATCCCTGTGTTTAAGAAGTCACACTAGTTCAAACTAAGAGGTGAGTGAGATCTCACCCAGCCCAGGCAGGGTTCCTCGTCTCCAGGACTCAGTCCTGGGACACAGACCTTGGAACCCCACTCCCACTAGTTTCTACCATAAACCCAGGCCAGCAGGGAGAACTCCTGCAGGACAGAAGCCAAGGCATAACCCAATCCACTGGATACATTGAGCTCCAATGCCCTGCCACATTTCCCAACCCACACCATCACCAGGCAATGTCAGTGACAACGAGAAGCTCATGAATCCCTGGCCAACATCAGACTGAGAGACTAAGAGACCAAAAGACTGAGAAACTAAGAGAGTTTCTCTGTTCCTTTTGAATCAAAAGCAGCTACCTCAGTCTATCAGTTTCTCAGCATCCACTAGATCAAAAGTGGCCACCTGAGAGCCAGAGTGTGTCAGCATCTAATCTACTGGATAAGAGGAGTCACTGTGACACAGAATGCACTACCTCCAAGGGGATCAGGAACCCAGTATAGACCAAGAGAGGCTTCCTGAGACACAGACACAGCCAGAACAGACTGCACCAAAATCAGCTCCCTGGGATACAGATAAATCTTGCGATGATATGAAGAAGTAATACACAGACACCAGTGTAAGAATATATATAATGACATAAAGAAAGACAAGGCACCACCAGAATCTAATGATTTTACAAGACCTGAGCATGGTAATGCAGAAGCAGAAGTAAGCAACCTTAAAAACAACTTTATAAAGATAATAGATGCCTCAGAAGAGGATATAAAGAAATCTCTTCAAGAAATAAAAGTCTAACAAAAAACTGCAAGTGATCAACAAATACCTAAAAGAAAATAAACCAAGAAAAAACAACCAAACAGGTGAAGGAAACCAACTCAAGATTTAAAAATTGAAACAGAAGTAATAAAAAAAAAGACACAAACAGAGTCAATGCTGAGAACAGAAAATCTGAAGAAACAAACTGGAACTACAGACGCAAGCATAACCAACAGAATGTAAGAGATGCAAATCTCTGGAGTGAAAGATTCAATAGTGGAGCTAGATAAACCAAAAAAAAAAAAAAAAAAAAAAAAAAAAAAAAAAAAAAAAAAAAAAAAAAAAAAAAAAAAAAAAAAAAAAAAAAAAAAAAAAAAAAAAAAAAAAAAAAAAAAAAAAAAAAAAAAAAAAAAAAAAAAAAAAAAAAAAAAAAAAAAAAAAAAAAAAAAAAAAAAAAAAAAAAAAAAAAAAAAAAAAAAAAAAAAAA
>PVIH01000260.1:0-60080 GCA_004025045.1 Sigmodon hispidus
TACTATAGAGCTACAGTAATAAAAACAGCCTGGTACTGGCATAAAAACAGACTTGTGGACCAATGGAATAGAATTGAGGATCCAGACATTAACCCAAAAACCTATGAACACCTGATTTTTGACAAAGAGGCCCAAAACATTCAATGGAAAAAAGATAGCTTATTTAACAAATGGTGTTGGCATAACTGAAAGGAAGTGTATAGAAAAATGCAATTAGATCCGAGCCTGTCACCCTGCACAAAACTCAAATCCAAGTGGATCAAAGACCTCAACTTAACCCCAACCACTTTGAAATTAATAGAAGAGAAAGTGGGAAACACACTTCTACAAATTGGCACAGGCCACCATTTCCTAAATATAACACCAGTGGCACAGGCACTAAGACCAACAATCAATAAGTGGGATCTCCTGAAGCTGGGAAGCTTCTGCAAAGCCGAGATCTGAGAATTTTAAAGTATAGAAGACTATTCCATTCCACAGACGGTCATCTCGGCTCCTGTGGTCTCCATGGTGCTGGGAAAAGAGTTACCAGAACAGCAACGGTGCTCAGCCACTAGGCCCAGCAGATGAGAGGTTTTCCTGTGAGGAGACATCTTACTTTTTCTAGGCAAGTGGTATAATCAACTCTCCAGTGTCTTGCTTGTTCATATTTTGGAAAGAATCCTGCCTTTAGGTACAGAATTGGGATAGTCTTGCCCAGTGATTAGCATTATCAGAATCCAGGTAGAGTAGTTGTGTTGTCCCGTCATCTTCTTTGGAGATGCTAGGGTCACTGTTAGAAGCTAGGAGTCTCTGCCATGGTAAGCTTTCTCCAGTAAACATTTTAAATGCCATATTCATCAGATCTCTGACAAGTGTGAGGCCCATTATTTATTAAATAAATCTGAGCTAAACAAACATAGGCTTAACCTTGAAAACACATATAGCAACCTAAATAAAGACTTTTTCTATAATTAATTGCAATAGTACTTATCATGACTACAATTATAGTTCTGAACACATTAAAGAATCTGATCTTTCACAAGATGACTGACTACTAATTTGCATGTCTCAATTGTCTTTAATCATTTACAATTATAATCTTTTACAAAATTAAAATTTTATACATTTACATCTGTTAAGTTTGAGTCTTAAAAAAATAACAATTTCTAAGTTGAAGCTCCTTTTAGTATCAAAATAAAATTATTATTCATAATCACAGTCCACAGAATTACTGGAAGCTTTTCTGAACCTTTTATAGTACACTGTTACAGAATATACCAGTTTTTTATATAACTCAGTTTACTAATATAGCTTAAGCTTAACAAAGTTCACAAAGATAAACAGGCTAAACATACATTTGTAAGCGTGAATCGACCTTAGCTAACGGGAGACACTCTTCAGGCCTGTCAAACCTCACCTTAGGGAAGGAAGCCATTGTACACAGATAAAAAAAGTTTGGTTTAATTAATTTCCCCATGATGATTTGAATCAGTGTCTTTCTCCTCTCATCTTTGGGATTAACAATCTGTATGACCGGTTTTCAGTCTTGCAGAGCCTCCCCATTTTCAGAATCTCTCCACGAAGAGATTCTGGAGAATCTACCTGAACCTCAATTGATGAACCTATGAGGACACATTATAATCACCCTAAACCCACAGTTTACTTGATGGTTCACTATAATTTCATTTAGAAGCCAGAAAACCATAGAAGAAATTAAAGATATACTATGTAGGTTGTATTAACCAGGACTTTCATTAATATGATTATAGAATATAAAATCAAAGCTATCTTCACCACACAGCTCTTTTGCTATTTCAAAAATATATTTAAAACATTTTGAAACAATTATGTCAAACAATAACCCAAATAATTTGCTTCACTATCTAGTATTTCAGGTAAATATATTCTCCTTTTGATGGCTGGGCTAGAAGTGAAAGGAGAGAAAAGACAATAGACCAGCCTGCCAGCTCCATTCACCCTGCATTTCATATTTCACCCGATGTATAAATATGCTCAGCACATCAGCTTGTACCCTTCCTCTTTGCGTTTTTCTGATGCCTATAGCAAACGGATCCAGGATTCAGATATGACTCATTCCTGTGGCCTGGGCCATTCACATACACCAAGCTTACAGAAAAAGCAGAGGGTATCCATTCCCAATGGCATTGGCAGATTGTATTTCACTCCAGCATGGCCACCTACTCCTCCACTCCAACCCCTCCTCCCAGAACAGTCAGGCTGACTTAATTAAGGCATTATCTCTGAAGATAAATAAATAAAAATAAATGGCTTCTTAAATTTTGTTAAGAGTGGTAAGGATTTCTTCATTGAGATGAGTTAACATCTGATGTCTGCTTCCTTCTGTGCAGCACAGCCAGCAGTACGGAATGTGTAAGCCCAGCCAGGCTGACTTTCTTAAAAGGAAGCCCATACCAATGTTCAGCAGACTATAAAAGAAAGACAAGAAACTCTGACTATAGAACTCTTACAATGTGCATACAGTTATTACGGCACTGTGCCCAGGGCTCATCAAAGATAAATGAGGTTTGAAGAGTAGAGTTTTATGTTAAACTTAATAGACATACCTCCTCTTTCCTTAAAAAGAAAAACTGGCAAGGGAGTGGAAAAGACATCAAAGCAATTTTCCTATAAATCTACACGAAAATCAATTTCAGAGTCAACTTTTGTGCTTTTATTACTTATGGTGTTTTTATTTATTTTTGTGGGTGGAGGGAAGCTGAAACAGAACATAATTCAATGTCTTTCAAATTGCTTTGGAGAAATATAATAAATCCAATATATATGGAAAAGTTTATATGGTTCTCTCTCTAGTCAAAAAATATACACAACTCTGAGATCTTTTTCTGATGTTAAGACCGCTTCAGTTTTTCTCGAAGTTTTTCATATATATGTCACAAGATGTCCTAGGTGTCTAGCAGTTTATAATTCTGCAGATTTCTGATAGAAGACAAAGGATGATGTTTGGGACCCTAAGAAGTTGTTGTCTTTTCTAACCTTCCATTCTTAAAAGTCTTCCTCTGAACTTTACAATCATAATCTCTTATTTCAGTTCCAATGACCAGGAATTTGGATGGAAATAGGAAGGGGAGATTGTTCATTAACATTGCAACATCAACCTGAGCACGTGCTCTCTGTGTGTGAAATTGTATTTTTATGACATTCCTCTGGTTTTGCTCAATTCAGCTCTATTGAAAATCATCTTGAACTCAATTTTTATCCAGTAGCTGCCTCTCAATATGCATCACTCTTGTAACTATTAAAGATTTGTTGGTTCAGCTTTTCAGGCAAGACTTTGAAAGCACATGAAGGTTGTCAGAGTGTGCTTTGGACTACATCAAAATTAAATAAATTTATAGTTGCCTCTTTTTATGAGTGGTTATGTCCCCATTGGGAAAACCAGTACTTTAAGGAAAAGTTTAAGGTTAGGACCTCCCTAAAGGATGGAGGGGTTAGTTATGGTAGCATAGACCTGCCTCCAAATGATTAAACAATGTGACCAAGGGTACTGAGGATATTTCTTTGCATGGAAGACACTCTAGAAGTCTAGATAAATTCCTTTAAAGCAAGTCTGAAATAATGACACCAATTTTTCCCATTAAATACTAGGGTCATCACTACATAAATAGTTCACTATATATAAAAATAAACACCAAACACACACAATTAACACCGAAAACCATCTGCTCCCTTTATCTGCTGTGCCCAAGAGGATACTTTTGGAACTGACTGGAAGATGCATAGGTCAGCGGCAGATATTTCCCTAGGTTTTCTTCATTTACCTAAATTGAAATTGCCTCACAGAGAGGGAAGTGGGAATTAATGGACATTGATGAGAACATACTAAAACCCCAGTGCTTTATATCGGATACAAAATCATTAGCACAGCAAGGAAAACTTTAAATAGATGTTAAGGCATTGAAAAGCATTTACCCCTTTGAAAGTCAACTTCCTTTAAATGTGCAGAACAAAGTTGGCAGCCATTCAGTGATGCTAATGGTATTAAAACTATCCCAAATTTAGAAGACTACTGCCGATATGGCCACCAGGCTCCTTCCCTATGGACTAGGCCAGTGTTTATCCACCCTGGCTACACATTAGAATTACCTAGGGAGCCTGTGACATAATTGATCTCCATTGGAGAAAGAACGTATTTTTAAAGCTCACCAAGTAATCCTGATGTAAAAAGATGGAGAAGAAAATAGACTAGAAATAGGCCAAAGTTTCCACACTTGAAATACATGGGCAGGCTTCTCTCGTCTCAGCTACACAAACAGTATCTTTTCAAGTGAAGGGTTTTTGGTTTGTTTTTTTTTTTTTTTTTTTTTTTTTTTCAGGAGGCATAGGAAGAAAATGGCTGCACTCTGCAATGCAGCCTGCTCAGTAGTAAGAGAATTTGTCTTTTACATAAGCTCCATCCTTAGAGAGTATTATAAAATGTAATATACTAAGTCAGATATGCAAGAAAAACACACCATTTTAGTTATGTTTTTCACTTCCTTCAAGACAGCATCCTTTGGGAAACAGAAGAAAAAAAAAAAAACAACACAATCACTTAGCATTTTAAAAAAATTCAGGTTGAAATAAAATACAATAACATTCAAATAGAGTTGTTAAAGGAAAGGCTTCTATGTCATAACGTCTCCTAACACTTCCAGTCTTACCCTGACACAGTGTGCCTTTCTCTATTGTTATTAATTTTTAAAATAAATTTCTGGTCTTTGTGCTCTACTTGTTAGATTTCATCCTTTTGAATAAGGGAAATAGCGAACAGGAAATTTCTTTGTTTGGATTTTGTTTTCTGCTGTATTTCATGTATTGGTACAAAGATCAAAACATGGCCTGAGAGGACCCAGGTGAAGACTGGCTGTTGTTACTCAGCTCAGGCTGTGTCATGTAGAGAAGTTGCTGAAGGCAAAAAACTGATAAAATCTATGAGTCAAAAAGTATGTTGGTTGGCCTACCTGGATATTTATCCTCTGTTTCCAATAAGAGGAGTTAAAAGAGATGGTAAAAACTATTTTTGGAAGAAGTAGAATTTGTAAGTTTAGACTCTAAAATTAAGTAACCATTAAAATTGTAATGTCTGTAATTATCCTATTGATAAACAGAAAGGAGAATAAAGGAATATCCATGTGGGTATTTATCTGTATAATTTTACGTGCCGCATTTCTAAGCATGCCTTAGCAATCTTCTTTCCAAAAATATATTTTTGGTCAGAAATTAAATTAAAAACATTATTCTAAAAATACAATAATCAGTGGTGTGTGTGTGTCTATTTATGTGTGTGGTATTGGGGTGAGATGCTGAAAAAGAGATGACTAGGTCTTTTGTGCAAGAAGAGAAACTGGACTGAATGATTACTTAGTGAGGCAATTCCACAGTGCAAATGCAAACTCTTTATGTATTTACTTATTCAGAATCCCTCCAGGGTGCAGACTCAACCAGAAAGAATTAATTAAATGATGCAAAATAAAATACCAATGACTAAGGCCAGTTCAATTCAACCAAGTACATATTTTAAGTATCTCTCTTTTTACATCTTAAAAATTAGTCTAAAACTCCACCTACCCAAACTGCACAAACAAACGTTGATTTATTTTATAATTTTTCCATCATTGTTGTATATATCTTATTATTCAGTGTGTGTGTGGCTTTTGTCTATAACCACATTTTTCGAGCAGTAATATATAAATTCAGAGGTAATACTTGTTTTTCTCTCATCGGTCAATGAACATGCTATTTCTCCATATACTTTTCACAGTTAAAATCATTATATATCATTTTGAAGATATATGTATGAATATATGTACACACTTGCATAAATATGTGCACAGGTAAATATAAATACATCCTTTATATCTTTAATGTGCTATACTTAATGAATCTTTCAGAATAATTTCCCTCTCATGAACTTCCATAAAAGCTTACCTATTTGTGGCTATATACTAACATTTTGTGAAAATAGGGGCATGGCCTGAAGAAATGAGTCTGCTCCCTGAAGTGCATTGGGCAGCTCACCTCTGATTTCAGCTACAGGGTGACTCAAAGCCTCTGGCCTCCAATAGTACCTATACTCATGCATAACACACACACACACACACACACACACACACACACACACACACACACACACACACGACCTTAAAGAAATAAAAACAAATCTTAAAAAAATAAAAATAGGCATGGGCACTTGACAGTTTACTGACAGAGCACATGCTTTGCATGTACCAGGACTTGGATTCAGTGCCCACCGCCCAAAAAAAAAATATGTCACCAGCTACAGAAAGCTTATAAAGCTATGAGATGTGTCAGTTTTTCACCAATAATGGTTTGAATGAAGAATAAGCTGTGTACAGCCTGACGCTGTGCCTTTTTGTCTACTCCCACACCATCATTCTCTCATTGAGAGAAATCTAGTCCTCATGAAAATGAGAGTGAGCATTCTACAGGCTCACTTACAACAGTTTGAGTAGTGTGAATATCTTTGTTAATTAATATCTACTGCAAAAAGAAGTTTCTCTGATGCTTTACAGATGCACGAATCTGTGTATATAATGTTAAGTCATTCAGAGTAGGTTTAACACCATGTCCATTTAGCATCATGATAGTAGTATTTTCTCTTATAACCTGTCTAGCCACAGGTTTTCAGCCCTTGTAATAGTGCCAGGCAACTGTTTCAACTAGTGAAGTTGGCAGTAAATTCAATCAGCAGGTGGTTGGTTACTTCCACATCATTCATTCCACTGTCTTGTGAAATTGCTTACTGTTGTAGTTTTCAGGCTTCGCAGCTGGGTGAGTCTGGGGACTCATTTTATTTTTTACCTCTCAGTACTAACTAGGAAAGCTAAGCAGTAGGAATGAGCCTTCTAGGAGAGTAGCAGCTTGGTTTCTTCATACTGTATGACTCAAGTAAGTGGTGTCAAGTCTGAATGGCAACCAAGAGTAGTGGACATAGTGTGAATTGTTTGGGAATCTGTGGCATCTTACTCACCAACAAATCAAATGCAAGTAACTCATTCCTGGCACTAGGCTCTGTATTTGCTCTCCTATTGCATTTGGTAGGGATATTATTATAAAATTATAAGTGAATATCATTTTAAATCCTTGTATATATGAATGTACATATTTTAGAAAGCTTTTATGCCAGTAAGTTTCCATATGCCATTGTTGAAATGTCCTTATTTTAAGTTATTCTTCCTCATAATTCATCTTCTATGTAGACCCTTCCACCTACCTCTCTATGAAGACCTTCCTTTACCATCCTTTTCCAGTGATTTTTATCTCCTCTTTTATTGAAATCCTTTCCAATGACATCTTATTAATTTATTGATGTCTACAGATATTCCTAGTGTAATGCACATATCTGAAGAATCAAGATTATGAATATAGCAGCAGTAAACATGACTAAGCAAGTATCTCTGTCATTTCTTCATTAGATGTAAACTCCTTGGAGTTTGTTCCGAAGAGTAGCGTAGTGTATTAGTGCTATATCTACTTTGGCTTTTTGATGAACCTCCCCACTGATGCACACAGTGTGTGCAACAGTTTGCACATCCCCCAGAAATAATTATGAATATAAGTATTCCTTTTTCTTCATCATTAAATCGAATATCTGTATTATATTCCCCCTCTACCCCCCACCCCCGCTGCCAAGACTTAGGGGTCACTGGGGAAGAGGAGACAAAAGATTGTGAGAGACAAAGGTGGGATATAAATACAAGGAAACAGTGCTTGATGAACACAAGAGAGCAATTTGCAAATATACATTCAGAGCAGTTGAGACAGCATGCATAAGACTATACAGGCTCAGGCCAGACCAAGTTCTGGCTTGGACAGAGAAAGGGTCAAGAAACTTCACTACTAGCTAAGAAGCTATTAGAAATTGGTGTTGCAGAGAGAGAGAGAGTAGGTTTTAAGAGTGTGGGCCATTTGTAGCTTTTCCACCTGACAGTTAAGTAAGGCCGTATATTCACAGGTATATGAAAAGCATAAACAGTACTTGACAGGTTAAAAATGAAGAGGCACAAAGTTGAGTGGATAGAGAAGGGGGGTTATATCTGGGAGGAGAGGGAAATGAATAAATATAATCAAAGTAAATTGTACAATATCTCAAAGAAGCAAGTAAAATGTGAAAATTTACCAAAAATAAATTTTAAAAAAAGAATAGCCACCAAATGTACAATTTTCAGATAGTCAGTGAATTAGCTTCCACTCAGCAAGCTCGGGTTTAACATCCTGCTAAGTGAATTGGTCAGAGCTAAATCTGCTTCAGAGGAAGCATGGCTTCTCTGTCCACAGAAGAGAACGACATGCTCTGAGATCACATACAAGATGGATTTGCTAGGTCAAATGCTTCCATACTCAGAGGGTTGTGGTCAAATCCCCAAACCCTCCTAGTACTACCACACTAACTACCACCTTCATTATGAGGCTTTATTGAATATTCCTAGATCTACTTCTGGGAGACCAAACCCCAAAAAGTGAGATGAAACTCTTCTCAGGAGGTAACAACCTTCACTAACAAGGCCTGTGCCACCTGTAGCCCTTTGGGGTAGATTTTCCTTTCTGTGGAGTCTGATAACAAAAACCATGGAAATTTTTCAGACTATAGACTCAGTTTTCTCAGAATAAATCTATTTTTATTTCAAGGATACTAATGTATTAGAAATTAGTCACATATTAATAAGCATTATATTTACCTCCATAAATCAGTTAATATATCAGGTCTAACTTAACTGATGAGCAAATAATTAGAAATATTTGAAAAGTGCAGCAAGAAAACTTAATCTCTACAACAGTGTAGAGATTTCTGTAAATGCTTCATCTACCATGAGGTTTCTCATAGCTAAGGAAGAATAGAATAATTATATATTTTCTTTTTTTGTGTCTTATTTGCATCAAAAGGCAATTGTGGTATTACAGGCTGTCTGATCTAAGAAAACTAAACCTCAAGGTTATTTCTTTTCTTCCTTCCTTCTTTCCTTCCTCCCTTCCTCCCTCCCTTTCTTCCTTCCTTCCTTTCTTTTTTTTTTAACTAGGAAGCAGTTTATTGTGCCTGCTATGAGCAGGCTCTGGGAAATATTTTTCCCAAAGGCTGAGAGTGAAATAGAATGAGACTGGTATTTATGTCCATTTTTTTGGCTTCTTTGTCATTTGATTTGGTATTTTGAACTGCTAGATGCTAATATTAATAATGCCTGAGATGTAAAAAGAAAGGAACATAGGAGAGAGTGGTAAGTGCACCATATACAGGGACGCTAACCCACCTTCATACTGTTCCCTGTTTTGCCTCTCTTATTACTAGAAAGAAGAGAAAACAAAAAGACAGCAATTTAAGATGCCATTTTTTGAAATCTCCCGTATTACAAGTGCACTTAGATTGTGCTTATTCCAACAGTATTGTCTAACAAGGTCTTGTAAATTGTTAAAATTTAAGTTAACAAAATACAGCAATATGTTTCCTTTTGCTCCTAAATAAATTCTTCTAATATAATTAGAGTGCATTTATTTTAATCTTATGAAATGGATTCTATAAATTTCTATAAATTTCCTTAAAATATCTTCCCAGTACAAGCAAATATTCCCATTTTGTTACTTTTTATATAGCAACCACCATATCATTTAATAAAAAAAGTACAACAGATAATAAAATTAAAGTCTACAGAAAATCTGGAGTTGACCCAGACTTCCCATGTCCTCCTCCAGGGTCTAGTCTTATAAGTATAGTCTTCATCCTTCATCAAGGGAACCATGCCCAAGGCTCAGGAAGGATTTCAGAAGAAGGGAAAGAAAGACTGAAAGAGCCAGAATATCAGGGAGTTTCCTGTAAAACTGTGTCTCCTAGGAATGTTCACTTTTTTAGATATCTTGATAGAGGAAGCCATTGTTATGTAGAGATAAAGCTGGTTCTTAAAAAACACCCAAGAACCCTTAAGATGTCCCTGGCTCCAAGCAATAGTGAAGAGAGTGCCTAAAAATGACTTCCACTATAATCAAATGAATGACCACCCTAATTGTCATTATAGAAGCTTCATCCAGCAACTGATAAAGGCAGAAGCAGAGATCCACTGCTAAGCATTGTGTCAAGCTCCTGGTCCAGTTGAAGTGAGGGAGGAGAGAGTATATGAGCAAAGGGAACAGGATCATTAACAGTATACCCACAGAGATGGCTGACCCTGGGTATTGGGAGCTCGCTGACTTTGAAATAATTGCTGAGGAACCTTCATGGAAAGAAACTAAACCCTCTGAATGTAGATGATTGCAGTAGTGTGTTTCTGGCTAGGACTTTCCAGCCTGGCCCCTTGGCCCACACCTGCAAACACACAGACTCACAGACCCACAGAAACACACAAATACTTGTATTAATTTTACACTGATTGACCTGGGGCCCAGTCATGTAACTTGCTAACTCTGTCATCTTAACTCAATCCATGATTCTTATCTTATTCAGCCATGTGGCTCAGTACCTTTTCTCAGGAGTATTTCAATTTCTTTCGTCTGCGTCTCCTGGCATCTCTGCTCTGTTCTTATTGTTCCCAGAGTTTTCTTAGTCTGGTAGACCCACTCCTATTTCCTGTCTGCCTTCAGCCAATCAGCATTTTTATTAAATGCTGATTTAAATAGATGTGACAGTTATTTACTATGCAACAACATAATGCCAATACAGATGGAAGTTGACAGGGTATATTTTTAATGACAAAAAAAGTATAAGTTTTTTATAAAAGAAAATCTATAGTATATGAATGTATTATGTAAGTGATTGTCTTTTTTTCTACATGGTGTTCTGGACTCCAATAGGTGGCAATGGTCAGATTCAGAGAGAATGAAAAAGACAACATAACAGAATATGTCTTTTCTCTTAGTGACTAAGATGGCTGTGTTATTGTTTTTTGGAAAGGTATAAAAATCACTCTAAAAAAAGTACTATGTAAAATGAGATGAGAGCCAAAATATTGCTGGAAATCATTATCTATTATCTAGATAATTACCTACATAAAAGATAACTTAATTATATGATGTAGAGTGTTGTTAAAGGAAGATTAAATTAACTATAGTCACATTCTAGGCTGTGAATGTGAGGGGCAAGGAGGAAGTATATAACTATGCCCTGTACACTAGTATTTTAGCCAATGAGAGACAACGTACATCACCATGACCTTAAAAGCTTGCCAAAGAGTTGAAAAGTCCAACTAAAATTCCAAATGCTTAGTGGAAGCATCATCATGGCTTTTTCACAAGGTGTGCTACTGTGTTTTGTGATAAAATAGACCTACTGTGCTGCCTTTTGTATGAAGAGTAACACATGCAATCATGGTGAGTATTAATGATGTAATAACGTTAATAATAAGCAAGCAACTATGTGGCTGAATTGTTTCCTTTTTTATCTTCCTTTAGAATATGTTCTTATACTTAACTTAAAAATGTTGTATGCAAAAAGCAATATACCATGTTTTACCACCAACAGCTTCATACCATTTGTGTTTGCTACATCTCATAGCAACGTTAAAAAAGTATGTACAGTGATTGACCTATGTCATCTGGGTCTGGGTTTGTACGAAAATGAAATTGCCTTAAGGATTTCTCAGATTTCTCAGACATCAACACCTGTTGTTAAGTGACACAAGATTTTGTTTAGAGGAAAGTACAAAGGGATTCAGTATGTTCACCTAAAATTTTCACTGTGGTTGTATGTATGTTTATACATTCTTATGTGCATATGTATATACCTGCATGTGGATGTCAAATGTCTCCCTCAATTTTTATCTATTTTATTTTTGACATAGATTTTCTCAGTGAATCTCTAACTCTCCAATTTGGTTATACTAGCTAGCCTATGAGCCTCAGGGCTCTTCTTGGCTCCGCTCCAAGAGTACTGATTTTCAAGGACTCACTGCCAAGTACACCATTTTGTGTGGGTTCTAGATAACCAAACTCAGTTGTTCTTTTTCATACAGTAAATGCTTTCACTACTGAACCTTCTATCAGTACTCACCTTGAAATTCCTAAGAGGCTTGAATGAAGTACCAAAGTATATATTCTGATTGTTCTCATATTGGAAGACAAAGATCAATAAAAGAACTAAAAAGATGGTGAAAATAAATTCCCTGACTTTCCATGGGTATAGTTTACTTATAATTATCTAATGTTTTATGTTGTTAACTGACAGTGAAGATTGCACATTGTGTATATTGGTAAGGGATTTCACTAATCTCTGTTGTTTTCTTCACTTTGATTCTAATATTTGTAGCATTGTCTCTTGGCCCTTCATTTTATGCACTCTACCTCTTCATCCCCTTTTGCTAGCAAGATATGCTCTTGTTTTTACTTTTGCAAAATAATATTTTTATACCTTCTTTGGCTACATGCAAATCTAGGGGAGATTAAATTTATTGTAAAAAAAAAAAAAAAAAAAGATGAGAGGTTAGATAATGACTTAGTCAATAACAGCATTTACTTACATTAAAGAGAACTGTAATTCAGCTCAGAGTGCCCAAAGCACACACTTCACAACTGTCTGTAACTCTAGACAGCCTCTGATAGCCTCTAGGGACACCTGCAACACCATACAATACCTACATAACACCAACACACACACACATACACACACACATGTAAAATCTTTTAAAAGATTAAAAAAAATAAAAATAAGACAATATTCTATGTCAGTATATTTTGAAGCCTAACATCTAGATTCCTAAATAGAAATACAGGAAATCTATATTATGAAAGTCCCTCTACAGTAAGAGCTAAGATAACTCTACACTTAAGTTCAAGTTTCTTTTATCTCCCTACCCTCACTTTCTTTGTTGACAGCTCTTTGATAACTTCAGAGACTTGAATTTTTCTAAATCATTTTGAATACAAATTTCAGTTGTTTCCAAGATAAAGTGAGGAACATTCCCAGGCAAATACAGTGGGGGGTGCGCTCCTTCCTCTCCTTTGCCAGCCACCTGAGACAAGTAGGTTCAGAATTAAAGTCCATCTGTATTCTTCACCTAGTTATCTATTGGCATCATACTGCCTAATGCCACTCACTACCTGTTATTCTATGTTGGTTAGCTAGACATGGAGAAACAAAGTAGTTAGGTTGAAGCTGAGCTTCTTATTTGACTGAAGTTGACCTAGGACATTCAGTTAATCACTCCAAAGACTGTCATGTAAAGCAACAATCACACATTATCACAAATGAGAACTATTCTGTGTATTGTGTTCTATAAATGATAGACTATCAATGACACTACCAATGTCAATGCCACCCTTCATGTGCTGACCTCACAGTGCATGTTTGGTATGGTGTTATGAGTGGGAAAGAAAATAATCTTCCAGAGCTGTGCTTTTAGTTTTTCAGTTTTGAATAAATTAATTCATTAAGCATAATACAGAAGGATGAGGAGACCAAATAGCAGATAGAAACAGTAGATAGATATAAATCACCATCAAGTCAGGTTCTTACAAAATCCACCAGAGACAACTAAAGTAGCCTGCTTGAGAAAGCAAACTAAAGATTAAATCATCAATTTAAGAGCTTAGAACATCCAACAGAAGTTGACTAGAAAAGCTCAGTTAGGCTGTCAGCTGGCATTACTGATCAAAAAATTTTGAATAGTGAAGAGTATCCCTTCAAGTGTGACTTCTAAGTTAAAGAATGAATAGCAGCAGAATCCAACCAGGTGCTTCTAGTCATTCAACAGAAGCAGCCTGAGCAAGCTGAGGGGGTCATTTGGAGGTCCAGACTGAGGATTCTTTCGGTTCTTCAGGGATGAGCTTCCCATGACTGAACTCCTAGCTTCCCCTTTCTACTACAGGCATTTTTATAGCATGGGATGGACAATAGTAACCTTCATTGAAAGTTGATTACATTCCAGCTGTTCTCAACAATACAATTTCATTTACTTTTAGGATGTTTTGCTTTTCTATTTTTCCCAGTACAGGGTTAGGGGGACATCCAAGACAGGGGTCCTTGGATGGCATTTCAAGATAAGCATGTTTGCATCTTAAATGAGAGGGAAATTCCACTTCTGCAGCTAGTATCTCCAAGAGCTCACACAGCACCTAACAATCTACAAAAATAATCTATATTGCAGACGATCTTCCCTCAGTGTCTTTGCATTATTTATATTTTATCAAGTATTACATCAGCCTGCCCATGAACAGGCTCTCTCAAAGGTCTATTTATTTGAGAGTAGCAGCCATGCAAATAACTTAAAGAGTTACAGTGTGAGAAAGATTTAATAAGTCTATCAATTAGCATTAAAAGAAAGCATGAGTAAAACAAATAAATCACATCCCATTGATGGATAAGCTATTAAATGGCTATCTTTCATTGTAGTCTCTTTTCTCATCAGGGCTCATTATAAATTCTTTCTGGGGAAACAAAGAAAGATCCAGTGACTTTCACACACTTAGATGCTTACTGATGAAGGAAAAATCATTAATAGCAACAGTTCATCACTGCTTCTTCTGTGTCTCTCTGAGTATCAAGTAAAAGCAAGTTTGTTGCCACCACACCTGTTATCCTCTAAAGCCCTCCTCTGAGCTCTGACGTCAAGCTTTATTTAAAGCAAGATTCCTGCTTCTGAATCTCTCTGCCTTTGTTTCTCTTGGGAGCTTTTTCATCTCCCTCTCCTTTTCCTTTCTCCTTCTCTTTTCCTCTTCCCTTCTGTGCTACCATACCTTCCCTGTTATCATAACCTTCTCTGTAATTGTAACAATAAAGCTCCCTTCTACATAGAAACAGCTTCAAGCATCTTCTGCTATCTGCTGCCTTCTGTTGCCTTCCCATGAGCATCCATAGAAATCTGCCTCCAGATAACTGGGTAAATTCAAACCATATCAAAGTCACACAAAATGCTAACCACACCCTTCCTTTCATTCATCTTCAAAGACATAGAATCCTATTTGGGCTTTGCCTTTCTGAGGACAGTTCAAATCCAGTGGCTACTGGCTCCAGAATTCATCCACGATATGTTCATGCCTGTAATTTTCAACTCTATCACTCTAATCTGTTCAGTGTCATCTCCCACCTTGACTATGCAATGACTTATTTACCATCATCTTTGTTTTGGGGGTTTTGTTTTGTTCAGAATCTCAACATGTGTATCAAGCAACTGGTACGTTGCCTTATATGCCAATTTTAGGTGCTTCTGAGAATTTCCACATCTCCTAAAGGATTTTTCAAGGATCCAAAAAACCTTTCATCATTATATACTCCCCCCACCCTACCCCACTCCCAGCACAGTTTAACTTACTATCTAGTTAATTGCAGCCTTGGTAACTTTGATACAACTACACTGCTTCCCTCCTTGGTAGACGCCTAACCCAGGGAAGCTCTCCTGATTTTTACCTCCACTGAAAATTTATGAACATAGGTCACCCCGGCACTTACTTTTCATCCTAGTTTAATGTTATCTACCCCATAAGGTTCATGCTGGTGCCCCAACTACCCCATAATTTTCTTATGACTTTCTCTCTTCATTCTACCTCCCAACATCTGCACAAATACAGATTATTGTCTCATTATTTTATGTCCATATTGTTAGTGACAGCCAGGATGAATCACATCTTACAGCAAACTCATATGCCGGTTTTATGGGACAAAAAGGAGGGGGAAGGTTATAGAAACCAGATTCTACCAAAGGGGGACAAGGGAGGAGCTCGCTTTTAAAAGGGGCTTAGTACATGTGTCAAGGGACTACACAGCCACATAGCGCATGCACACAGACTATATAGTGATACACTGCCAAGGACCGTGGGCTGGCTAGGAATCTGCCGGTATTCTGACAATGCATGCTCCAGGGAGTGCTGTGATTGACTACTGCTACAGGCCCTAGTGGGCAGGCAGGCCAGGTGATGCCTGAAATGCTAACGCTTATAACATTTCTGGCAGAATTTCACATAGGCTGAACTACCTAGAAGAGGTTCAGACTACCTGAGCTGCCTGAAAAAGGACTCTTCAGCTACACAGCTGCCTACAGATTGTATAGCATGTTCCAGTTTTCTAGCATTTATTAGCCATTACTCATGCTGCTGTGTCATTTCTGTTTCTGGAAGTAATCACATTAAAACGCATTGGATCACCAAGTTGGATTTTGGTTGTATCCTTGTTGTGGTCTGTCATTGGTTACCTATCTTAAGAGAGTAGCAATTTCCTCAAGAAAAATCATACAACTCAGCACCAAATTGCATTTTTAAAAAATCTTCTGTTGATTCTTTGTGGATTACACATCATGTATTCCAATTCCACTCATCTCTGTCCCTTCATACCTGCCCTCTGCCCTGGCAACCTTCCCCAACCCCCAAGTAAAATAAATATTTTTAAAAAGGAAAAGAAATCTCATATATAAATATGCACTACAAGGCCTGATGGTTCACATTAATTAGCAATGAAGCACTTGCCAGCATGTTTTGGGCTTCGGGTTCTATTCACAACACTTGGAAAATGTAAGTAAATAAATAGGCATAGATATTACTATATTTCAAATTATCTTTTAATATTTTGATAAAATTTAATTTAATTTAATTAATTAATTCTTTTTGGTAATTAATACATAGGTTTCCCCAGTCCAAGAGATCTGTGACATAGATCTTCTGATTTAAAAGAAAAAAAAAATCCTTTTTCTTCCTGGAGCTCCATAGATAATCTTTTTCTACTCCCCTGGATAGCAAAAGTTAAATTTTGTTATTTTGGGGCCATTAGTTTCTTTATATATTTATCAAATATTTACTGAGCCTCTACCAGGTGTTTACATATACATAACAAAGCCCTGTTCTCATCTGGACAAGCAAACCACATGTCCTTGCTGAACGAAGCTCAGCTCTTTCACAGAACTTTCAATGACATAAGGACACATACCCTCAGAAAGCCAAGGGCACATGATTTCGGTTGGGCTTAGAATCTAGGGATTTGAACTATTGGAAGTACCTACTGGAATGGTAATTACCAGAGACTGGGGTATGGTGGAAAAAGAAAAGGTTGATCAAAAGATACAAAATGACACTTGGATAGAAGAAATAAATTCTGCCACAGAACAAGACAACTATTATCAATGAAAATGTATATTGAAAATCACTATTCATAAATTTTAAATATAGTGATCACATGGAAAAATGAGGATGTGAAGTGACATAAATGTTAATGATCCTAATACTCAGTCCACAATGATTAAAAGCCTAGCATTTTACCCCATAAATGCATAGTTATTATTTATCAACAAATAATATCTTAAAGAAGAATTAATGAATAAAGCTACCTTTAGACACACCCCAACAAGAAGACAGGCTTGTATCCTCATAAACTTCAATACTGACTCATTTTGGAGGGGTTGCTTGTTTTATTAATTTCACTATTTTTGGTTCCAGTAATTTTTTTTATCTATTCTCTACTTATTTCACTGAATACTGTAAAATTATTGGACTAAAGATTTTGTCAGGTAATCAGGAAATGCATGAAATAGTTCAGCAAAGGCTATGGTCATCCCCTTTAGAAAGCCAAGCAAAATGAAAGGTCATTTTCAAAGATAAGAAAATTTTGAAAGAAAATATAGTGACTAGGACTTTTTCAGATTTAGCTATCAAATTCAATAACTCAATAGACTTTCTGATATGCTATCTCAATTCTTGAGTACATCTGCAAACAGGGAGCAAGGGTCATTGGGCAGTGTCTGCTTGCTCTTATGACTGTACTTTGATCCAAGCAACAGTGCCCCCTTTCAAAGGATCATCCCAGCTGGGTTTGTTTGATGTTTACACACACCCCTGAGTATCCAGCTGCTCCCTACCAACTGGCAACTCTGCAGGTGGCCTGGAGATGGGTCTAGAGTATAAATACAGACTAGAAAAGACTAGAGCAGTAGCTCTAGCTATATTGCTTCCAGGAAGCCCTTATCCCTGCTGGGAAAGGCTTTTCTAGTGTGGCCTGTCACAGGGAGGAGCATTCAAACCCCTGGAGGTAACACAACTCACTAGTGCTATCTAAGAAAGTCAATAAATTCAAACATTTCCCACAGTGAACTTTGGTGAAACCATACCTTGGTTTGTCTAAGGAAATCTTCAGAGGAGGTAGATAATGCTTATATCCTCCCCACCTCCTCACCTAGAAAAATGTTTTAGTAACACTTGCTTACATTTTGAAGCAGGAGTTTATGTATCCCAGGGTGGCCTCAAACTTACTCTGTTGTCAAGAACAAGTGTAAACTTTTAGTCTCCTTGCTTCTAGCTTTAAAATTCTGGGGTTACAGGATGTTCTACTAAACCCTGTGAATGCACTATCTCTATTAAAGGTTCCTAGCTCCAAGCCATATATTTGAGAACATACTGTGGAGTAAGCTAAATACTCATTGCTAGAGAGATCATAGAACCTGGGGAAGAAACTATTCCTACTATTTTCTGAAATTGATACAGCTGTTTAACACTTATCAGTATACCCACAGGTAAGTGTAGCTCTCACCCTTCAACAGAGAATTTCCTTTTGTAGCAGACTGAGGTGTAGCAGGAAATCAGAATTTACCCAGGTAAATGCTTGTGGCATCAAGGAACTGAATCCAATGTGGAGGTGACTCTCTTTTGCTCCCAGTGTGTGCAGGGAAGAAGCTGAGTCACATTCTCTTTCTCCTTCAGAGTTTCCTTTGTACTGTAAGTGGTTTTGGAATAATAAATAATATTACCAGATTATATAGAAAACAGCTGAGTATCATTTTTGCAATATCTGGCACCCAACATGGGGCAAACACCCACATGAAATTATAAGCATCTGATTCATTTTTGAGGGGATAAAAGCCACCGTGGACAAGGTCTGAACTTCTGACCCAAATGGGGCTGGAAATATCATAAACACTGAGGCTCCTACTTAGATCCACAACTGTTCAAACTAAAGAGAATAAGTAACTATGAGGTGCCCAGTCTCAGTACACCTGTAACACAACCCACATACCTAAGTCACCATCGAAGTAGAGGAGGTAGGAAGATTCTAAGAACCATTGGAACAGGATGCATGCTGTAAGCAAACATCTTCTAGATATGGCAAGGACACTGCCCTTAAGAAATATCAGCAATGTGGTTGTTTAAACATGACTAGCATAATGACCATATTGATTGACAAGCCTAGGATGATAGGGGAAATTTTACAAAGTCAGACCCTAGATAAAGGACTATAGGCATGGCTGCCGGGAGAGGGGAAAGGGCGTTTTGTTTTCTTCAGGACAGAGACTCCATTGTGTAGTAATTTTCTCCGAGATAAAACTGTCCATCTTAGAGGGAAGCTCATTAAATAAGATACACGGCATTCTAAAGAGAGGTAAGACATGCCAACCTGCAGGGAAGCTCATTAATCTCAAGGAGTAAACAACTACCAGTACTTAGAAAGCATCTGAAACTGACCACAAAACTAGCTTCCTCCTTTGCACAAGAGAACAATCAGTAGTAACTCCTGAGAGACACTCCCAGACAAGCTGAGCTGTCTGAAAGAGGTTCAGACAACCTGAGACACCTGGAGGAGATAGATGCCTGCAGAGTTACCTGGAAAAGACTCACCAGCCTGTTAAAGCACTGAAAGGTTGTGTAGAGTGCTCCAGGCTACCAACTTCTTCATCCACACCAGCGAATGGTTTTTTGTGATGCAGTGGTCTTTGGGTCATTTCTGATCTATAAGTAATCCCAATAAAACTCATTTGTTCACCAAGCTGCAGTTTGATATTCTTACTTTGAGCTATTCTTGGTTTCCTTTCTAGAGTGAATAGACATTTGTTCGCATCTCCCCAGGAATAGCATAACACAACAAACTCATGATATTTTACCAAATCCAAGTGTTCTACCCTAAACACATCTACATGCTAGCAACACTAAATAAATTCAGCAGGCTTTATGTAGATATATGCAACAATAACATTTTGGAAGAGGTTATGAATCTGCCAAGAAGTAGGGTAGAAGGAAGGAGCTGGATAGAGGGAAGCTTGGAAATGATGTAAAAACCAGAGTACTCATGTACAAATTTACAAAAATATATTAAAAACTGGAAGTACAATAGCTCAAAGCCACACCCAGCAATTGTGTGAAACACATTAAATTAAAATATAGATAGAAGCTGTGACCATGCCTATGAGGAACCTCCAGATACTTTGTAATGTATCTTTTTGTGTTGAGCAAATGTTAAAATCTCTGAACACCTTCTTTTATGAAGGAAGCTGTTATCTATCCTCTGGCTAAAAGATGATGACATTTTAAGATTTTGAGAAAAATTAGTTCAGCAAGTAAAATCATTGTGGAAAAGTAAATATCATCCAATAGTAAATCTGAAAGGCAATCAAATATCATTTGATCCAACAGGCTGATAGTAAAATGTCAGAGTGAGTAGACTTTGCTTGGTAAGTAACAACTCAATCATCATACTCCCAGGAACAACTGCTGCTGGTCTGTGTGGATGGCAACTTCATGCTGAGAATAAGGGATTTACAAGAGTGTCAATCTTTCTTCAAAGGCAAAGCATACTCAATCTCCAGGCTCTCAGCCACCTCCCCCAACCCCCTATCCAATTTCCTCTTCAGAAGAGACTGCTTTCCAAGTTCATCAGGACCACAAATTCCTGTGTACTGCAGGGTGTGATCACTGGGGCATGGAGACTCCCCACAAACTATACACACAGTAGGAAGTGTTTTGTTACTAAGTGGGTAGGCAACTGAAAGCATGTTTGCTATTCTTAGGATAGTTGGGGGCATTTTGCTCTTGCATTGCAGTCTGACATTTCTTGACTACACTATCTGTAAATCCACATAGAACAGCTCCTGTGCTGCTTCCTGATTCACCATTGCGTTTCTATTGCTCAATCTTAGGTTTCCTTCAAACCAATTTCAATTGAGTTTCCTTACTCTAATTTTCTGAAATAGCCTAAAATAGCATCACTGTGCTGCAAATCTGAAAAAATAATTTAGTTTCTTACAGGGTAATTCTTTCTTTTTCTTACCTCTACCAAAAAAAAAAAAAAAAAAATTCAACACACACTATGACACACTATGATCAATTGGTTCTGAAAATGCTGTTAATCCTCATTCTTCTAGACCCAGGCACATTTTTAACTCCCTCATTTCTTACTCTGGGTTTTAAATTTTTTAATGCTAAATATAGACTTCTCACCTTCACAGCCTTTAAAAACCCAATTAAATGACTATTATTTCCTCATATCTAAAGAGTGCGACATTAACTCCATCTAGGATTAAGGCCACTGAGCTCACCAAGCTGCACCACATGTGCCCTGAGAAGTTGAAAATACACTTGGGGTTTTTAAAACTAGTCATACTTTAAACATTCTTAAAGTGCTGTGTGATTAAAAGAACCTTATAAAACTTTTTTATAATTTAACTTTCATAACCTAATTGTCTTCCTTGTGAATTCTAATCTTAATATACTGTGTTTCTGTAAAGAAAGGCCCACCTGTATTTAATCTGCAAGTCCCTGGTGGTTTGTGGATCATTGAGGGTAAAGGCTTACATTCTCATCCTAGCTAGGTATTGCTCTGCTTGACATTACAGCAGGGCTTTTCTATACTGGTTTTTATTTTTTGTTTTGTTTTGTCTCAGAAGCCCTTCACTTGGATCAAAACTATAAACTGCAAAGACATGTGTGTTTGTGACATATATCCATGATAACGTTCTAAATTTGAAATTAAAACAAAGAAAATTTAAGACCATACATTTACTAATAGATTAAAATTGAAACAAACTACTATATAGTAGTAACATGGGGCACAGATTAATGACACTATTGAATTTTCAGAGCTACAATAATTAGTGAAAACATGAGCATGGTTCTACATTTTTGCATATTTCATTAATGTCCTAGTAATAAAAGTCAGAGGTAATGAATCCAATGTTGACACATGATATCATGCTGTATTTCTTCTACATAACTCAACTGGACACTTCTGAAAGAATAGGAAATGATGAGTGTCATGCTAACAAAGTACTTTTGAAACTGAGGAACTCAGAAAAGATGTTGAAAATTTCCTAGATCACAGGAGAATTTATTTGGCATAAGGTGTGATGGGTCATATAAAATGGAGAGTTCTCTTTAAGCCCATTTGCTGTTACTGGTGAGATATGTGTTTCACAAGGAGATACATTGTGAGAGAAGAAATGTATGGGCATCAAAGGTCCAGCACTCACATCTGTTGATGGTCTGGCAGATTCTTAGAGTGGCTCAGAGTGCTTCCTAGAAGGAAGCTCGGAGTGTAAGGAAGTATGTGTTCCCTCTCTTGTTTCCTTCTCTCTTTTTAACACCCCCAGAATGTGTTCATGAGACCTCTCAGTTATATCCTTATTTAATCCCAATCATCTTCCAGATGCCTCACCTCTGAACACCTTAATCCTCTCCTAATACCTCATGATAAGCACTTCTTTTCCAAGTGGACTTTGGAGAACACATTAAAACCATATCAAGACTATAGCAAGTATCAAAGAAATCAAGTCCTCTTTTACTTTAGTGTTTGCAGTTCAGTATGGCAAAGCCCACCACTTCTAGAAAATGCTATTCTGTCTAATGCTATCTAGTGGTGCTTTGAATGAGAATTGCACCTATGGTCTCATTTGTTTGAGTGCTTTGTCCCCAATTGTGGAACTGTTTGGGAAGTATTAGAAGATTTGGCCTTGGTGGAGGAGGTATGTTACTGGGAGGTGGGCTTTGTGGATTCAAAAGCCCATACTACTCCCAATTACTTCTCTTTCTCATGCTTGGGAATGCAAGCTCTCAGCTCCTGCTTCAGGACTCTCCTGACTGCTGAGGTGTTTACCACTGTTGGGATCACAGACTCATCATCAGAATCTGTAAGTCATCAATAAACTTTATTCTATAAGTTGCCATGGTCATGGTGTCTTATCACAGCAATAGAAAAGCAACTAAGACAGTTAATTTTCTCATGGCTGTGACAAAATATCTAATGAAAGCAGCTTAGGGAAGAATGATTTATCTTGGCTAATGGTCTTAGGGTACAGTCTATCATGAATGAAAAGGTTTGGCACAAGAACATGAAATGACGGTCACTTTTCATATAAGCTCAGAAATCAGAGTGATGAATATTGACACTTAGGGCACTCTCTCCTTATCATTCAGAGATCCCATGCTGTGGGTTAAGATATGAACAAAGGTCAGCTCATTGTAGATCGAGAACCAATGACAAACCAAAATAAAAGTACCATCAAAGTCCAATGTGGTGAACCAGTAAGTGTTATTAAGGTTACTGACAGGAGCAGGACTCACCCAAAGACAGGTGCATCATTGACAACAGCTTACCCCAGCATAAGTGACAGCTCACAAAAGCTGGAAAGCTAGAGCACACTTCACAACCAGAAGGCAGATAAACATGTGGGAGACTTTCAGACAGCTTAGGCAGTATCAGCCTCTTTCAGGGAGGTCAGCTGACTCCCTCTTCCAGGTGGCTGACCGGTCTCTCCTTCATGCAGTTCCCTGGGTCTTAGCCTTTTCTAGGCATCTCAGTTTGTCTAAGCATGTCTCTCAACAGTCTTTCCTGTCCTTATTAGCTTGGGGAGGAAAGAACACAGTGGTTCTGGTCAGTTGCAGAGGCTTTGAAAACCTTTTGAGTTGTTTACTTTCTGAGTTTAAGGAGAGTCCCTGCAGAATGAAAAGCTTCACCAGCCTTTAAAATATACTGACTGATTGAGCTTCTCTCCAAGACAAAAGTTTAATCTCAGAAGAAATTTCCACACAACACTCTAGACCATACAAGTATACCACCGACATTCATGGTGGATTGCCCTACCTCAGTCAAACTTCTCTAGAGATTCTCTCACAGGTATCCCAGAAGCTTGTCCCCTGGCTGATTACGAACCCTGCCATGTCGACTATCAAGAAGAATTATTAACAGTCCCTTCTCACTACACAACTATACAGGCTTTTCACAATGGGATTCTTATCTCTCAGTTTCCAACATCACTCTACTCCTTTGATCATATTGGAGATACTCCTCTTAAACAGTGAATACAGACATCAAAAACAGCAGGAAGAAAGCAAACACACAAGCAGAAACTCAACACAAAGGATCTGCTTATAAAGAAATCTTCAAGGTGTTGAGTTTTATTAAATTTCTATTCAAGAATCTTCAAGATGAAATTGCAGTCTTCCCTCTAATTTTTCTTTCTTTTTTTTCTTTTCTTTTCTTTTTTTTTCTTTTTTCTTTTTTCTTTCTTTTTTTTTTTTTTTTTTTTTTTTTTTTTTTTTTTTTTTTTTTTTTTTTTTTTTTTTTTTTTTTTTTTTTTTTTTTTTTTTTTTTTTTTTTTTTTTTTTGTTGTTGTTGAAACTGTGTTATTTGCTATGGAAACAGAAAACACCTGAATAAACTAATTTACAATTTGAATGTTGTCATGGAGAGCAGGCACTATCACATTGACCTAAATCCCTGGCCTTGAAGCCACAATATTTGGGTGTGGCCAGAGGGACAGTTTAAGAATCAGTGCACATTCACACACCACCACCACCACCACCCTGCTTTCTGTTTTTCTCTCATGCTCTTGGATGAAGGACCTGGCGCACTTAGCTTTAGCTAGTCCAGCTTTCCAGGAACCCCACAATTGTTTAATCTTTTATATCAGTGTTTCCCTATAAAGCCCTTAATGAATACTAAACTTTTAAAATCTGTTGCCAGTGATAATTATTATTATTATTACTATAGAATGAAGATTATAGAATATGATGTTGTTCTGGAATGATATGTCTTGTTTCTGGTATTAGGTTTCTGGTTTCAGATAGGAAAACATTATAGAACAGCAAGATTTATACATTTAGAGATGGAGGAGAGAGCTCTTGTGTCCAGGCTTTGTTTCTCTGCCTATCACACATTATTTTATTTATTTACTTATTTAGTGTGTTTGTTGTGGTATATAAGTGCATTTGCTAGCACATATATGTATGGGTAAAGGTGTGTGCATACTTAGAGGCCAGAGAAAGATATCAAAAGATCTACTTTATCATTTTTTTACATTATTTTTCTAAGAGTCTCTCACTATGCCTCGAGTTAATACAGTAGCCAAGAAAATCCATAAATCCTTCTCTTCCTTCTCACTACATAGAGAGCACTAGGATTACGGATGTAGATGAGGCCATTTCTGACATTTTTTTTCCCGTGGTGTGGAGTTTTTGAACTCAGGTTCTCAAGGTTGCACATCCAATGTTCTTACCCACTGAACCATATTTCTATCCCCTTAGAACAACTTAAAACTTAGGGAATGTAGTTGTTTTAATTAGGGTTTCTTTTATTGTAAAGAGACATCATGACCACAGTGTCTCTTAAAAACAATAACATGTAATTGAATGGCTTACACTTTCAGAGGTTTTGTCCGTTATTATCATGGTGGGACACTGGCATGCAGGAAGACATGCTGCTAGAGAAGAAGCGGAGAGCAGAGAAGGAGCTACATCTTGATCTGCAAACCACAAGAAGTGGTCTGATGCACTGGGCATGGGAGCATATATATAAGATCTCAAAGCCCTCCCCCATAGTGACGCACTTCTTTTAACAAGGCCATACCAATTCCAACAAAGCCACACCTCCTAATAGTGCCACTTCCTATGAGTTTATGGAGGCCAATTGCATTCAAACTGCCACAGTAGTACATGTCTTAAAAAGTCCATTTCTTTACTGAAACTGCTATAGAGAATGTTGCCAAGGGATTCTTCTGTTTAAACACTATACAGACAGACACAGCAGCTCAGCAAAGAAAGTTTTTATTCAGTAGCTCCCAGTGATCTCCTAAGTGAATACTGAGCTGAGGATGGTGGGGTTTGTGTGTATGAGTGTTGGTTAGGGGATGTTAATGAGGACCTTTTAAGGATGAGTTGACTATCGTTCTTCATTGTAAATTAGTTCTTAAAATTTCATCAGCCAGAATCTAGCAGATGGTGGTTAAGGACATAAATCATGCACAGTGAAGCCATTTACCTTTTGAATTTGCTCTGGCTGGTTTAGTACTATTTGTAGATTCATACAACATCCTCTACTGTGGTTTCAGGAATTGGCATATGCTCTAGGGTCTGTGTCCTTTCTTATGATTCTGAAGATCTGGGAGAGTATCTAAAAGGACATATTCTCCTTCTTTGATTGGAGGAGGAGACTTATAATTTGCCTCCTTAAGTTTCATAATAATGAGCTTTAATTAAAGGATGTGGCCAAGAACTCTTTCTGAAATCAAATGATCATAGAATTCTGTTTATTTTTAAAATATTATTTATTTATATTTTGTGTACAACTATTTGCCTTAATGTATATCTGTTTGCCACATGTGGACCTGGTACTCATCAAGGTCAGAAAAGGGCATTTGATCCCTTGGGACTTTAATTACAGGTGGTTGTGAGCCACCATGTGGGTGATGGAAATTGAAGCCTGGTTCTCGGCAAAAGCAGCCCATACTCTTAACCACCAAGCCATCTCTCCAGCTCAAGAATTCTTCTTATTATGTTCTTCACAGAATGAATAGTTATGACCGATTTCCAAGAAATCATCAGTATATATAGGAATGAGAAAGGCAACCAACTGAGAGGGGGGAAAAAGAGTATGCTGCTAAAATTAAGAAGCTATGTGCAAAAAAAAAAATCAATTCTAACTCAGGTCATGCTATGGTTTGGGCCAACACAAGCCAGTCATTGGCTGAGCAGACTAATACACATATTATGATTAGAAACCTTTGCTTGTTTGGGGTTTTTTTGTACATGTTTTTAAGCAGATTACTTATAAGTACAACTGATATGCCCAGAGGCATTCTAAAAGCCAAGAGAGTGGATTAGTGCCTGGGCTGGTATTTGTCAACTTGGCATAAACCAAGATATATCTGGGAATCCAATACGAAAAATTATCTCCATCAAATGGGCCTGTAGAAGTTTGTGGGACCATTTTCTTGATTGCTGTTAGGTGTGTGAAGTCCCATCGCATTGTGACCAGTGCTGCCTCCAGGTAAGTGGTTCTGAGCTGTATAAGAAAGGAGCTGAACAAGCCATGGGGAGTAAGACAGTAAGCATCACTTGCCCATTCTTTGTTTTAGCTCCAGCCTCCTTGCAGTCTTGAGCTCCTGCTTTGGCTTCCAAAAATGCATTATAATTGCCTTTTTCCTTGAACTTTTTATGCTAGAAATGGAATTTTCCAGAATCTAAGCTGAGTGCTAGTTAAGTAAGAAAATGTTTAACTATATGTCCCACACCCATGTTCAAATATATAGCTAGAGATAAGGATTATATCTGATGACAAGACAAGTTAAGACTTTCAACTTTTTTATGTGATAAGCAACTAGCTGGCCTAAAGTAATCCCCAGCAGTATCAACACCATGATTTAGAAAGACTCTCCTATGCTCATTTAAATGGAAAATACCAGTCTTCTTTTATTTTTCCTTATTCCAACTCATAATGATATCCTTTCCAAATAGTACAGTGGTTGCAGCAGTGTACTGTGAAAACAAGATTCAGGGGGTGAGGCATCAGCAGTTTTAACTTAGCAAACTAAACTGTGAAAATGAGAAATCATATATAAAAGGGGGAACTTGTCTTCCAGAAAGTCTGTGTTTTCTTCACAATATTTGCCTTGTATTCAAAGCGTTTGTAAAAGAGAAGCCAGAATGTTTTGATTAATCACACAAAATATAAGAGATGGCAGAACTAGCCAGAGGAAAACTGAATATATGAAACATTCAAAATGTGCTGCAAAAACCCAAATATTGATGGATCCTCAATATTCTCAGCACGTCTAGGTTTTGAATGAGCATTTTATTTTCTTGTCAGGAATTCAGAATTCCACTGCTCCTGTTGAGCAACGAGGGAAAATCATGCCAACTGGGAGAAAGCTTTATTTTGAGGTTGAAGGCATGAAACAAGCAGTAAGAAGACAATTGTACACCTGTTTTCAAGAGGAAAAAGGCATCTCAAATCTGCTTTGCTTTTGAAAATTTGGCCAAGGAGTATATTTCAAAGGCCCAATAGCCCATAACATTATTCCCAGGGCTCTGTGCTCTCTGCCTAATTGGGCTTCTACACATTTGCATAAGTATGATACTTACTTCATGATTAATGCATAAGACCCAGCATGGAGCCGGTATCAATTCATCTGGGGAGGCTTTTCCCCCACTGAAAACAATCATTGTGCCTAAAATACAATCCATCATATTTGTAGGTAGGACTACATTGCAGAATATCAAACTACATAATGCTATGGCAAAACCTTTACAGAATTGCAGGCTTCTATGTAGGAAGAAGTTTTATTACAAGTGCCCACAGCATAGCTGCCAGGGGAAATCTTGGTGCCAGAAAAAAAAAAAGTTTATTTACAAAATGATATGACAAGGACACAGACTCTTCCTATTTGGTCTAGGAACTCAATAAAAGAGTGTATATTATTAAAATAGCCACTTTATGACCATTTATGACTAACAAAGTAAACAATAGCTCTCCTCTGCTAGGCACCTCCAAACACCAAGCAAAGGCAATGAAGGCTTCTGCAATAAGAACTCTGCAAGTGAGGGAAGAGTTGCAAAAAAAGACTATAAAGCATTGAACTTCAAGAAGAAAATGCGTGCCATCTGAGATGGGTTACCACAGAGCTGAGTGTGAAGTCAGATGCCCTAGTGACACTACTGGTACCTTCTCTGCCTGCTGTGTTGCTTAAATGGGTAGGAATCCATCCCCACAGGGGACAATGAACTTTACCAACAGGTCTTACTTGGCACAGAAAAGCAGAAGACCTTTTAAGAGACCTTTCCCTAAGAGAAACTGAGGCAAATTTCTGAATTATTAAAAACTTAAATACAGAAAAAAAAAAAACCATCTGTAATGCCAACTAACAGGCTCTGCCTGTCTTCATGCTATTTCCCACAGGTGGATACTCAGCTGAGGTTTGTCCAGACACTCTGTAAGCAAATGACTGTCTATGTTTTGTTTTTGAGTCCATAAAAAGAACATTGCCATGGGTATTTTTATGTCTATTAATGTTCCTTGCAATAGTCCCGTCCCTCTTCATTAGTATCCATACTATTGTCTGCTATGGATCATCAACACAGGGATTCTCTCAGCCACAGTCATTGCTGCTTCATCATCTTGAGCAACAGTACATGATACACTGTAGTTGTCTAAGATTGAAGCCTTTGAATTGAGCTTTGCTCTATCCCTAGTATTTATACAGAGTCTATCATAAGGTATGTGTTAAATTAATATCTATTAATGTATAAGTACACTCTGCTTAGATAAATGTCCAGCTACTAAATTTCTTTGGGGATATGTGAATGGAAAATAAAATAAATCAGATATTTATCTAAAACAATTTATTATGTAATCATATACAGAGCATCAGACATTATATTTTATTTTGCAGTGAGAACATAGACTGATTAAATTTTTCCAAATGCGATTGTTGAAGAAGTATGACAAATTTATCCTAAATTGTACTTTGGTAATTTTTAAAACCTTTAAAATTTTAAAATATGCTATGGTAGCTTGAATGTAATTGGGCCCATAAGATCATAGAGAGCTGCACTGTTAGAAGATGTGGCATTGATGGAGTAGGATTGGCTTTGTTGGATGGTGTCTCACTGTGGAGACAGGCTCTCAAGTTTCATGCCCAGTGCTTCAGCTGACTTCCTGTTGCCTGACAATAAATATTCTTAGCTCCAACACCAAGTCTGCCTGCACACTGCTAAGTCCTACCATAATGTAAACCAGCCCTTAAAAAAAAAAAAAAAAAAAAAAAAGAGTTGCATGGTCATGGTGTCTCGTCAGAGCAGTAAGAACCCAGAGATGGAATTTGGTACTAGGGACTGGAGTATTTCTACGATAGGCCAGACCAGGCATTTATTTGAAGGAATATGGGCTTTGGGAATATGGATTAGGAAAGCAGTAGAATGCTTTAAGTGCTGCCTAAAGCACCATACTGAAAGGAATATGAAAGACAGCAAAGCTGAGGATCATTTGAGAGGCTAGCTCAAGACAGTTCAGAGAAGAATACTATTATATTATTATGTAACCTAGATATCATTCCTGTGATATTTTGGTGAATAATGTGACTGCTTTTTGCCCTTGTCCAAAGAGTCTGCCTGACACTAATGTGAACACATTCAGATTAACTCTGTTGGCAGAGAAAAAAAATCTCAAAAGACCTTTGTACTGACTTTATTGCGTGATTCTTATACAGATTTATAAGGAAAAGCAGCAAGCTGTGGAAAGAAACATACAAAATGTACAAATTGAGAAGAAAGGGGTCACCAGGAAGTAGAATAAAGCTAAGTCCTGATTTCAAGAAGATAAATAGATTAAGAAATGAAATAAAGGGAGCAGTGACCTCAGGTCAAGAGACCACCCAGCTAAGTTCCCAACTTGTGAAAAAGAGTTGAAGAAAAACTTAGAGCCCTGTATGGCAGTACACACCTTTAAACCCACCACTAGGAACATAGAGAGAGCCTAGTGGATTTCTGAGTTTGAGGCCTGCCCAGTCTACAGATTCTATTTCTGAACAGCCAAGCTTAGGCAATGAAAGAAACCATGAAAAATGAATAATTGGCAAAGACATAATTAAACAAGGAGTCTATGTACTAGCCCCAGAAAGCAGCAGGATTTGAAAGCTTCAGCCACAAAGTTCTAGATTTAGAGTCTAGGATAGAAGAGTGGGACTGTGAACTACTCCTCCAAGACTAAGAAAGAGCGCCAAGGCCAAGCATGTGTCAGGAGTGTCCCTGAATGGAAGCCTAGAGAAGCCATTGTGCAAAGTTGTGAAGGTGAAACCTATATTGTCTGGGAGTCTCCAAGATGTTGGAGATACTAGAACTGTGGGATACCTGCAGAGGAGAACTGCTGACATGGACTGGAATCTGCTCAAGAGAAAGAAGCGTGTTGCAGTCAACAAAACTGAATGAAGCTGGAGACCTGAAGAACATTCTGACAGCAGACATGGAAATGAAGAGTTTGGAGCTTCTCGGCTGGGTTTTTGTCCAATATTTCCTTACTATGCTTCCTTTCCTACATTTTAAATTCTAATGTACCTTGTACCATCATATGTTGAAAGCATGTGATCTGTTTTTCTATTTTGATTTTTATATGGGATTATAATGAAAAGATTACATGAATGTAATAAGAGACTTGGAACTTTGGTCTTTTAAACATTATTGAAACTGTGGTAGCATATAGGAACTTTTGAAATTGAACTAAATGTATTTTCTGTTATGATATCTTTAAAAGGTTATGGGGAACATGAGGTGGAATGTCATAATTTGAATGTAATTGGTCTTCATAAGCTCATAACAAATAGAACTATTAGGAGATATGTCTGCTGGAGGCAGTGTGTCACTGTGGAGGCAGGGTTTCAAGCCCCATATATGCTTAAGCCATGCAAAGTGTCTCAGTCACTTTCTGTGCTTGCCAATCAAGATATAGGACTCTGAGTTCCAGCACTATGCCTGCCTGCACATCACCGTGCCCCACTATGAGGATAATAGACTAAACTCTGAAATTGTAAGGCACCCTATTAAATGTTTTCCTTTATAAAAGTTACCATGGTCATGGCTTCTCTTTATAGCAATAGAAACCTTAACTAAGGCATATGGTCGTTAACTATATTTTTTATTAGTTGTTTATATGTTTTGCCCAGTATTCTGTTGCATTGTTAACCTTTATCCCATTGACTCCAGTGTGTGTTTTTTTATAGTTAGAGATTCAATCTTTTTGTTCAACATGCATTGTCAGAAATTTTTTCAGTGTCACATGGTTTTGTTTTGACTTTATTTAACCATACATTATCTGCCATTTTTGTAACAGATAATTATGTGTGTGTGTATTACAGATCATCATTTTTGTTCATGCTTGATGAGTTTTATATTTACTCTTATAAGCACTTTTTCCACACAAAGAATAAAAATCAATTAATTCATGTACATGCCCAATATTTATAATTTTCATTTTTGTAACACATGTTTTACTGAATTGGAATTCATTTTGATATAATGAGAGAAAGAAGTATGCCTTTATTTAAACTTATATCACACAAATAGCTCATTAGCCTATTAGTACTTATAACAAAGGGGAGCTTTCTAAAGACCTGGAATGTCAGCTACATCCTATACTAACTCTCTCCTGATTTCCAGCATCTTTTTCACAAGGCCTCCTCTGTGACAGTGCTGGGCAGTCCACTCCTGCAGCACCACACTGGTTAATTACTCCAGCTCTCAGGGTAGATTTTTATATTTGGATACAACCAGTCCACCCACATTCCTTTTTTCTCTAATATCCCTTCAAGTTTATGTCTTAGATAATAAAACAAAATGTATTTAGACAGAAAAGTATGACTTATAGATTAATTTATAAAAAAAATTAATACTTTGTGAGGCTGGGTCATCTAGCTAAAAGTCATATTGCCTTGGCCTCTTCTCAGTTAGTTTTATTCCCCACAGCAGTGTTTTCATTCTTGCTTTCTGTAGGCTGTGCTCAGTTTCCCAAGCTTATTTTAAGTGTCATTTTCTCCTTCCCCTTGAGTCCAGTATTTTCTTTCATTTCAGTTATCATTTTTAAACTAAAGTCTAACAATTTTTAAATTAATTTTTAGTCAGTCACCTTATTAAATACTTCCATTATTTCTAATAGTTTTCAACTGGTTTTTGATATAATATATGTACTCAAATCTCTCTCTTTAGAAAGTTCTATCCTGTTCCATTTTCTGTGTTCTTCTAATATATTACAGTAATAACTGATTTTATGATATATCTAAGTCACCCAGGATTTATTCCTTTAAAATTATTCACTTTATTTTGTTTATATTATTGTATTCTATATTTTACCTAGATGTTTGCATTAAGATTATTGATAAAAACTGGCTTTCAGTTTTCTTTTTACACTCCCTTTGCCAGAGTAAGTAATCAATTTGAGTGGTAATCACAAAAGTGCCTCTGTCTGTCAGACTTCAATAAAAAGAATATAAACTACTCAAGATGTTGCAAGTAGACAGAGATCTGAAACATATGCACTGAGTCTCCTGGGATCAAATGGAAGTGTCAATTAATTTGTCTTTATCTTGGAGGCCAAGGAAGAGTCAGCTGCCAGTCCAGTTAAAGTATTGGCAGAAGTCAGTTCTGTAGGTACCTGACTGATAGTGTTAGAGGCTATTCTGGCCTCCTGTAGTTTCATCCAATCCAGAGATGAGGAAAAATTAATTGATACTTCCATTCCATCCCTGCCAGACTCCATGCACATGGACCAGGGGATCAGTAGACCTCTATGAATTTCTGACTCACACAGAGCTGTGAGACAGCAAATTTGGATTCTTGGATGTTGATTGGTGGTAACTGTTACAGAATCTATAGAAAATCAGTATATTTTTAAATTGTTTGTCTCGTAATTTATGTGCATGTGTGGGTGTCTGTGTGTGTATGTGTTGAGAGAAATGCCATGGTGCATGTATGGAGGTCAGAGACCAACTTTATGGAGTCAACTTCCTCTCTTCTACCTAATGCGAATTCTGGAATCAAATTCAGTTTGCCAGGCTCTGCCTGCTGAACCACCTCAGTCATCCATGAGGCTGGCACCATCTGACTACAGGGGCTCTGCTGCTTCAGCTCTGTTGCCTGAAAACTGTAGTGATTTTTTCCAGTTTACAGCTTGATTCTGATTTGATCAAAGTTCTAATGCTAATATTATCCATTTAGTCCACCATTTTTCTAATATAGTAATTTCTGAACCCTCCAGTTTAGCTTTGTATTTTATCCAAGTAGGATCAGGTCCCATATGCCCGCATGTGACTTGTTTTGTTTTTCCCTCAATAAATGCTTCTATAGTTCCTGTATTAGAAGGCACATATTTATTTACATCTTCCTTTACACAGTATTCTAGCATCCAATGACTCGCTTACACCATAATAATGGTAGTGGCACCTATAATTCCAGTATACAGGAAGGTGAGGCAATGGGTTACAAGTTTGAGGTCTGTCTGAGCTATATAGCAAGACTCTGTAAAAAGAAAAACTTATTCATTCCATTTCTGGCTGATAGTGTTTTCAGTCTTTGCCTATTTTGGTTTTGCAAATTTTCATACAAAAGAAATGATTGCATCCTGTTCTAGTGCATATGTATGTTGTATTTGCAGGATAACTGGAACTATTTGTGAGATAATCAACTATTTTCCTATTGTACTTGATTGTATTTTCACCAGTAGCATTAAGAATTCTGAGGGCATTAAGCCCTTCCCAACAATTTTCATCACCTAATATTTAGAATTTTAATTCACTTGTTATTTATTTTTGTGTAAGTATAGACCAGGTGCTAATTGGTTTATTTGCTCAAATCTAACCAATTATCCAAGTGTTACACAGTCAAAAATTCATTTCATTCACTGTACATAAGTGAAGCTTGATTATATTGGTTATGTGTGAAGGGGTTTCTAATGTACTAACCCTGGACGCTTGTCCATTCCATGTCAGCATTATATATTTACTATTAACCCAATTCTAGGAAGATAACTGTTCATCTTGTTCTTTAGGGTTACTTGTATACTTTTCACTCTTTGTTGGGCATACACACAAACATATTTACATGAGTTCATACATGCTTCGAGAATTTTAATACAACATTGAGTCTATGCACAACACCGATTTTCCATCTGTGAAAGCTTCTTTTCCTGAATACAGAATAAAGAACTTTATTTGTTTGCATATTTATTTACTTGGTAGCCATGTAATTTCAGGCAGCTCTCAGTTTGCATTTTTGTCTTTGCTGTCAACCATTTTTCCTGATATAGAATAAGACTTTGTGGCAAGCTTATATTTTCTCTCATTCCATAGGAGTTTTTCATTCTCCCTCTAAATACATTCCATTTAATTATACTTTTTTATGCTTTTCAGAATCTCAATTAGGTTTAATCTCTAACTTTTTGTCTCCACAATTATAGCCTTCTTTTCCCCATTATAGTATGCTCTGTATTTTGTAGCTATCTTAAATTTATTTTACTATTACTGACTTAGAAGTCTGTTTAGCATATAAGGTCCTATCAATGATATTTGAATTAATCCAATAATAGTGAACTTTTAGCTAGTATTTGAAAGCTGGTTTACAGATGTTGTGAGGGTCATTTGTATGTCAACCACCATAAGCTAGAGTCATTTTAGAAAAGGGGACCTCAATTGAGAAATATTACTACCCTATTGACCTGTTATCAAGCCAGTGATTTATTATCAATTAATGATTTATGTTGCATGGCCCAAGTAACTGTGGGTGGTGCTACCTATAGGCCAGTGTTTAAGGGTGTTATAAGAAATCAGGTTAAGATCAAAAACACAGATGACAGCCTATACTGGAGAGGATGTAGAGCAAAGGGAACACTCTTCCATTGTCAGTGGGAATGTAAACTTGTGCAGCCACTCTGGAATACAGTATGGAGGTTTCTCAAAAATTGCAAATTAATCTACCCAAGGATCCAGCATAGCAGTATTGGGCATATACCCTAAAGATGCACATTCACACCCCAAAAGCATTAGCTCAACTATGTTTATAGCAGCATTATTCGTAATAGCAAGAACCTGGAAACAACCTAGATGTCCCTCAACTGAAGAATAGATTAGCAAACTGTGGTACATCTACACAATGGAGTACTACTCAGCAGTAAGAAAAAACAACATACTGAAATTTGCAGACAGATGGATGGATTTGGAGAATATTCTCCTGAGGGAGGTCACACAGACCCATAAGGATAAACAGGGGATTGTACTTACTCATTAGTGGACTTTAAGCAAAAGCATTCTTATTTCATTAAAAGATTATGGGTGAATAAAGTGATTTAAAACATACACACACAAAACAAACAACAAACTTCTGGTTTGACTATAGAAGGGTTAGGGTTAGGGTTAGCAGAAATATGTGGTGGCCATAGTGCATCTGTGGGCATTAACTGTGTGACCAAGTGTACTTTCCTCATCTGTAGCTGAGCCTAACCTGGCTTGAGGTGCCTTTGATTTTATCTTTTATGTTTCATGTATTTTAGGGAAAAGAGACACAGAGAGCAGTTATTTTCATTATTTAATATGCCTACATAAGAACAATCTACAACTATTGTTAAATTTGAAGCTGTGTTTATTAAGTTTCTCCCTTTAAAATATCCTCAAAGATGCTGTATCTTTTTAAAGAAATTTGAATATAAATGTGTCTTTTATATAGTAATAGATGTTGATAAATAAATAGATAGATAGATAGATAGATAGATAGATAGATAGATAGATAGATAGATCAGGTTGAGCAAACCATAAGGAGCAAGCCAGTAAGCTCCACTCCTCCATGACTTCTGCAGCAGCTCTCACCTCTAGGTTTATGCCTTGTCTGAGTCCCTGACCTGATTTACTTCCAGGAGAGACTGTGATGTGAAAGTGGAAGTGAAATTAATCCCTTTCCTTCCTCCCAAGTTGCTTATGGTAATGTTTATGACAGCAATAAAACTAAGATGAATTTCTACATTTAACTTAGATTTTTTTTCTAAATTTTGGGTATTTTCTATCTTTTCTTTTATATATCTAATGTTCCGGTTAGAATTTGAAATTCCTAACATTTTATGTTGAGGTTTTTTTTTTTTTTTTTTTTCTATTTTTGTAATACTTCTTCTAGGAATGTTACTGTGTCAGCAACGGTTGCCATAGTTTCTCTATAAACTTGTGTGCTATTTCTTATACATACTTTACACAAGGTTCATTCAATTTTTTTCAGTAACTATTGGTTGTGTTTCTCAATCACTCCTGATATAAGAATTGTAATGTTTTGTTCTTGGAGCTGAATAGGTTTGTTTTTCAATGGTCAAGACATTCTTGTACTTTTTGTCTGAATTCTAGCTCAAGAGAACAAGTTTCCTTGTATAATTTTTTACTCATTAGTTTTGAGAACATATATCCTGGAGGTTTAGAATTTAGAATGTCTGTCATGGTCAGGAGAAACTGACTGGACATCAGCTTTGGAAGAAAATTACGCACATGCAACACTATTTGCAACTAATGTGAAGGCTTACAGGAGACATCCCACAAAGTGGAGCTATATCTCCAATAATAAGGTTGAGCCTTAGAAATAAATGCATTCCGTAGCTTGGAAAATATTGTAGTTTGGATCTTAAGTTCACCTCAACAGATCATCTCATAATGGCTTCGTCCATAGGAGATGGGGAGAGTATACAAGAGGTAGGACTCAGCTGAAGGAAATTAGGTCCCAGGGATGTGCTCTGAAATAGGATTCAGGCCCTCTTTCCTTTTCCTCTCTCATGCTTTTTGATTGCCATGAAGTGATCAGCCTTACTTTTCCACAGACTATTAGATTTGGACTCTAGACAGACTCCAAGGTGCTGGAGCCACTAAGAATAAACAAAGATGTCTGAAACTGTGACCCCAGGTAAACTTTTCTCTTTTAAAGTCATTTTCACTGGCATCTTGTCACAATGGAAGGTGATTAACACAGCCTATCTCAGACTTCCTACTTGAAAGGTTTTTAAATTTTCTTCATACTTTTAGTCAGTTATAAATGGATTTTATATTTAGTACACATGAAGATTAAATGGATATAACTATAATTTAAAAGAATAAATAAATTATCCTTTCAGTTTTTCTATTTTTTCTTACAACTGTTTGAATATTTTCATGATTAGCTAAAATCTAAACCCTCTGAATGATTATTGTTTGTGACCTATTACTACTTTCAATTGTTTTTCAAGCTCTAGACAAGCATGTTCTTATAGAACATCATAGGGTTTATCTGAAAATATAGACAGTCCTCAGATCATTGTTATTTTTTCTCCTCCACAAGGTAATAGAATGTTCTAGTACATGGTTGTCACCCTTCCCAGTACTGCATGCAACCATTTAGCACAGTTCCACATGTTGTGTTAACCCCAACCATAAAATTATTTTCGTTGTTACTTCATAAGTGTAATTTTGCTACTGTTTTGAATCAATGTAAGCATCTGTGTTTTCCAATGGTCTTAGCTGACCCCTGGGAAAGGGTCATTCCACACCTAAAGGGATTACAACCCACAGGTTGAGAACTGGTGCCCTAGAATAAGCATACCAAGTAAATTTGAACCTGTATGTTCAGCTTTAGAAATCTTTATTTCCATTTCTGTTCCTTTCCCCCGTAGTTCTATAGTTTGACTCCCCAGAGGTTTTGACTTCAAACCTTGGATATTTTCTCAATTCTTCATATTTGAAGCACCCTAACCCTACTTTGCTTGTTTAGATGCCTGCTTGACTGTCTGTTTGTTTACATGTTAGTATATCAATCAATGAGACTATCCACAAAGCTATGTCATTTTTCAAACATACCTTTGTTTAGTCTCTATCATTAACTTTGAACAACGTAAGAATTCAACATATGCCTACACTGAAAAGTACTGAGTGTGAGACTAACTTCCTTTTGATTTTCTTCATTCCAGGAATTAGTATATCAATTCCTGATTGCTTTAATATCCCTGAAATGCAGATTTGACTTCTGCAGCTCCTTGACAGCCCTAGAGCTCTATTGGCTTCGTTGTCTCTTAAAATGGCTCACCCAGCTTTTCTGCCTCTCTCTGGGCACCAAAGAAAACCTGACTTCTAGAAGAAATAAGCAAAACATAGGTAGTTGGTTCTATTTTCTGTGTAATCATGTCTTCTCAAGTACTGGCTGCTTCTCTAATGGCTTCAAACAGCTGTTTCTTGCATTCATCTGATTTTTCTAGCCGTTCTCAGTGGGAAAGTTTGTTTGAAGACAGCCAGTTTCTCACAGTGCAAGTTTTTACAGTAAAGGTCTGAGAAACCCCACTTCCCTACATCAATTATTTTCCAGCTTTATATTTCAATGCTCAGAGCTGCAGATGGTATATCTACACATTTACAATATATAATCATTTGATTTTAGAAGTTCAAGCAAAGAGCATCTGGCTCACATGTCACATTCTCCCGATTAAGAGTAAGTGGCTCCTCTAAGCCCACATAGCAAATATGGAACTATAGCCTGAATACAACTCCTTCTCCTTGCAATCCAGGGAAGTGAGTAAAAGGCAAGGCAGTTCCACTGGAAACAGCAAGTTTCCATTCATGTTTTACATCAAGAAGAAAAGTGTCAATCTTTCTCCCTAGTGAACAAGATCTAAGTGCTTCCCGGCACACACATCTATTCACACCACATGCCTCTTAATATAAACTATGATTCCTTCTAGGTTATTAATTATACTGTCATTTCTGAGCCCACCACAAAAGTAATTATCCAGCTGAAAACCTACCCTCCTCTTAAGGCAAAACTGTAAAAACCTGGAAACATGTGCATAAACCATCCTATAAGCTATTTCACTAAAAAAAGAAAATGCATATCTAATATTTGAAATTGAAACCTATTAGGTTCCCAAAAGACCCACTATGTCACTTATTATCTGGATGAAATTATAGAATTCAGTGTAATTAAGGTTAGTCTAGGACAGGAGATATAAAGCAATATTGAACAGGCATCATAGTAACTAAACTGAAAATTGAAACATGAACAAAAACAAAACAGTTCTCTAATGCTTCATTGAGGAAGCCAATGACATTCACATGTGAAAAGAAGTGTTGGTTGTAAATTCCAGATTTGCCAAGCAGGAAATATGCAGAAAACAGAGTCCTGTGTCTTCCCTTGACTCCTTCTCAATGTACTATGTTGGACATTTGCTACCACCACTGAGCAATATTTATTCATCCTTACTGACTGAACCCCATGGTTAACAATAGTACTCATTCCTAGTGTTCTGTAGATTTGGGTGAATGCATGATACTGATTTACCACTGTAGTGTCATATGTGTTATCATTGCTTCCAAATCATCTCTCCTCAGCGTGTTCATGTCACCAGTGCATTTCTCAGTTTTGAGCCATAGCTGATTTATTTAATTTTTTAATAATTTAATTTAGCTACAGAGTCAGAGGATGGCTAACATAATAAACAGCCTTTTCAAGTTTCTTTCCAGTTTTTTATTTTTAAATTTTAGAATATTTTGTGCTGACCACTAATGATATCATTATGAAGAAAATTGATGTATTTTGAAAGAGAAAAATTAGGTCTAGTGGGAACTCTGAGAAGAAGATGTTATTATTTGTTATACTCTTTGGCTTTGTGGGAGGCTGCCACCTAGCTCCCAAATACATCACATGGAGGCTTATTATTATTTAAAAATATTCAGCCTTTACTTGGCCTATGTTTAGCCAGCTTTTCTTAACTTAAATTATCTGGTCTACCTTTTACTTCTGGATTTTATCTTTCTCTCTTCTATATACTTTCTTTGATTCTTACTCCATGGTTTGCTGTGTAATTGGGTGGTTTGCCCCTGATGGCCTCTCTTCATGTTTACTTGCTTCTCTCTCACACTTCTCTATTCTATCTGCTAGCCTTCTTTATTTCTCTGTTCTGCTCAGCTATTGGCTGTTGAGCTTTTTATTAGACCAATCATGTGTCTCAGACAGGCAAAATAACACAGCTTCACAGAGCTAAACAAATAAATAAAATAATGCAACACATCATTGTATCATTAAACAAATATTCAAAAGAATAAACAAATATAGCACATCTTCAACTAATATTCTACAACAAAAAGATAAGAAACAGTCTATGATAACTAGAATTTTGGTGGAAGAAAGTTAAGATAAATAAGTGGTCCATAGAGAAAAAAGACAAAGAACTAGAGAAATAAAAAATAAGACTGAGTAAGAATGCTTTTTTCCCAGTAAGAAGTCAACTGGTACACTGATGCATGCTTAGAAGTGCTTATGGAGCTGGATTACACAACAAAATCCCATAAAGAACTCCCAGCATCCATTATAGAACAATGAAGGCCTCCCAAAACCTATCAAACCAGAAGGCATTCACAGTGCCCATCATAGAACCAAGAAGAGCCAGTGCATGCTGCTGAAAACCCAGATCAGAGTTTGAACTCCCTGCCTGGAGAAGAAATTGCTCTACAGTAAATGGCAAATGCATGCATAAAACTGGAGACAGAAGCTGGGTTTCTCAGAAGCCCTTCCCTTGGCCATAGCATGCAGGAAATACGCAGATTAGAATTATTGACAGAACTAATAAATGTGATAAAGACATGAGCACTCTCAGCAAGGAAAGAAAACACTGACTTATAACATAGTGCCTTCTTGAAATCTTTATTTTTTGGCTTTTATTTTATATTTTGTGTATATATGTATGTTTAAAAGCATACTTGGTACATATTTTTTTCATTTTAAGTGTACAGTTATTGTGCAAATCTAATATTCAATATTTTTCACTACTGAATCACAAACATTAACTTGTTTATTCTTTTTCTGATTTTTACCTACCCTTTCTTCTTCTAGTCTCCTCTCAAATGTTGATGATTTTAGCCAAAAAAAGCAAAAGAAAAACCTGTGTGGGTTAGTTTGTAGTTAATTTGACATAAACTAAGAGTCATTTGAGAGGAAGGAATCTCAACTGACAAAATGCCTCTATTGGATCAGCCTATAATTAAGGGTGTAAGACAATGTCCTCAGGGATGTTTGATGTAGGAGGATCCAACTCACTGGAAACAGTGCCACTCTGAGCTGATGGCCCTGTGTGTCATAAGAAAGCAGGCTGAGCAAGCTATGAGGAGCAAGCCAGTAAGTGAACGATGCCCATGGTCTCTGCTTCAGTTCTTATCCCCTAGGTCCCTACCCTAACTTTCCTCAAGTGTGATGAAGTGTGTGCAGAAATGTAAGGTGATTCTTTGTTCCCTATGTTGTTTTGATCATGATGCAACAAACAACAAACTGAATACTACATTTTCCCCCAACCAGTACCCTGATGACCTTGTACCTAAACCAAACCATATGGGAGACAGCAGTGAAGGACATAGTGTCTTCTGTTAACACTGAGCACCATAAAAACATCATAGTTATTTATATAGGACATCTTAATAAAAATATCCATATTTAAAAATTTCAAAACAGATCTATATTCTGATATAGTATCATATACAAATTGACAAATATTTTTAATAGATAACATGCTGTCCTAGATCATCAGAAAAAGCTCACAAATCATCTTTAAGATATGATATTTGACTTTATTCTTTTTTATTTTATGTCACCCTGTGAAAATTGTATTTATAATGTTGCTATGTTACCACATCATCTCATCATTATTTATGCCATGATGCTACACTATCACATCTGGAAACTGCATAAACAAGAAAGTTAAAGCAACCCAACATGCAAGTAAATTTTCAATAATTTATGCATAGCATGTAGACCGAAGTGATAAGAACTGGACTAAAAAATATACTTAAGAAACCAAAAACCAAAATGATAAATTAAATTCTAGCATCACATTCACCTGATTCCACACGGTGGTGGTGGTGTGTGTGTGTGTGTGTGTGTGTGTGTGTGTGTGTGTGTGTGTGTGTGTGTAATGCTGTTTACTATGCTCTCAATACTTGATGGAAACAACTTAAGACATGAAATATTTCCCTTTGTTTAATGTTTCCAGGGGTTTCAATTGTTCATGGCAGGAAAAACATGACAGAGTACACAGTGGCAGGTGGTTGAGGTAGAGCCTTCTCCTCACATCATGATGAATTAGAGAGCAGAGGGAGCAAACTCACTTCTCTGTTCATAATTATGTTTATTTTCACTTTAAACTTAGAATGAGCCATATTTCTATGTGATCTGTGCATGTAACCCGTTCTGTGTGGTAATCATTACACCAGATATTCAAACACCATTCATGTCTGCTGCATCAGAAAGCATAAAAGTTCTGCTATGGAGTTGAAACACCATGTCTTTATTTGCTTCCAATTTTTCCCAAGCATCACAATGCTTAGCAAGTAGACTGGTATGTTATACTGTCTTATGTAAATAAAATATGATCAGTCTTTATCTGATAATTAGATCTTTCCCTATCCTATAAAAAACACAAGAACCAAGGAATGTATAAACTGAGAATAATGCTAAAGATGTAAATGCATATAATAGTAAAGTAAGCAGAGCCTTCTCATTTCTAAAACACACTTTGGCAGAATACAATAAAATGCACATAGCATCTGATAGCCATTCAAAATGTCTTAAACTTATGCAATTCTGAAATCAGGACTTATTCCCGTGGTTTTTCAAAACATATATTATGTTGTGAGATCTTAGTTAATTACAACATAATACGTACAAAAGTATTAGTTATTTCAAATGTGTGATGTTCTTTAAAAACTATCCCTTTACAATTTTTATGGTAAGTGCATTAAAAGAGTGTATTAACATAAGTTTGTGATACAGGAACAAACCTGTTTGGGGATGTGTGGGTTATTGGAATATATTAGCATCATGTTATTACAGACAACTACACTTGATTTTCTGTTTGACACTGTTTCAACCAACTTTGCACACGTCCCAGAGGCCCTTTCTTAAGTCAAATGTTAATGGTGTTCACATGTTTCAGATTTTCTCAGTGCTCCTCCACTGTCTTCTAGGTAGCATATGCATCTTGAGTCAAATAAGACAACTTATAATACAACCTCATTTCATGTCTTCAGCTTTTGTTCTTTTCCTCTTCTGACCCAGACTCCTTACTCAATTTTCTCTTACAAATCATTTCAAACTCTCTCATATATTTAAGAACATGATCATAATTATTATATTTCTTTAGATGACCAAGGTCATATTCTCTAAGCCTCCAATTTTAATATAAGCTTACCAGGACAGCCTCTGCAAATAAGAACTGGCCCTTCTCTTCTGGGCTTTCCTTGTCCTTGTATCTATGCACAAATCTATGGATGGCCATCATGTGTGGAACATCTTGTAAGGTTAGGGAAGCCTTGATTTATATTGTTAAATCTATTCTCTCACAAAAACAAAAGCTTAACCCTGAGCTCAAGGCTACTCAACTAATAAATTTTACAGAGAATATTTAAATTGTAATTTGTGTGACCTGCAAAACCTATGCACACCACTGTTTCTTAGCAACATCATTTCTATTATGCTCTTGTATGCTCTTGTGTGTTATTTCCTGAGAACATTCAGATTTGCATTATGTTTATCACAGTGTTTGGCATATGATGGGCATTCAACAAATTTTATGAATTGATAAACGGCTGGTAGAGGCATGGGTAGATGAATGAAGCCAGGAAACAATATTAGAAATAAAGTGATAAACAGGTATTGAGGACTCGTTCATTTGTCTATCAGGTTTAAAGATAAGCAAAAATAGGTCTTGATGACATGAGGACAGTAAGTGGTAAATAACTGTTTATTTTATTTACTTTTCTTTTTATTTATAAATACTTGTTATAGTTATACAGTATAAATCATTTGTCATGTATCATTGTAGAATAAATATATCAAATTATTATCTTTCATAGTAAGAGCATTTAAAATTTCTTTTAGCAATTTTGAAATTATTATTGTTATAACAATGGTGTGGAAACCACTTGAGCATCCATTAATGAATGAAGAAAATTTAGGATGAAGCAACTAAGAAATCTTTTTCTACCTTCTAAAAGGAGAAAGTTCCATTGAAAGAAAACATTTGAATGTGGATGTATTCATACTGTGATTTCACAGTAAAGAAGACAGACTGCAATAACTATATGATCTCATAAAAAGCCAGACTCACAGAAGAAAATAGTTTGGGCATGGTTGCCAGGTAGTGATAAGTAGAGAAAATAGCTCAACAAAGGGTGGTAGGGATCCATGAGCAAAAACAAAACAAAGCAGAAATTGGAGAGAAAGAAGACTTCTGAGAGTGGGAGCAAGATGAGAGAAGGTGGAGATTATGGCATTCAGAGTACATTTCATACATGTATGAAATTGTCAAAGAGAAAATTCAATAAACGTTATCAAATTATTTCAAACCATTTCTGTGTTCTTACAAAACTTATTTTCATTTAACTATTAAAAGTTAACTTCACAGCCATCCTAACTATTCCTAATACATATTTGATTTTTTAATAGAGTTTCTCAAGTAATGAAAACTATAAGAATTACAAAATTCAGACTTCAGTCTCTTTTCCCGATGGGTGTTTCAACATGCCTGGCTTATTAACATTGTTCCCCTAGAGCCCTGCTACATGAATGCTGATCCCAGGCTGGCCAGTTACTTCTCAGTTCTTTCGTCAACAGGGTTTTAAATTTGGCACATTATTAAGCAATCTTGGAAATGTAGAAGTCATTACATTTCTTTCTTCACATTTTCAATAATTTTAAGTGATTTGTAAGAAAAATAGCTGTTAGGCATTCCATGTCCCGATAATTCTGAAAACCCAGCATGTGCTTTTTTCTTTCTTTCTTTTCCACTGGACACTTTCAGAATTTTACATGTCTTCTGCACATCTATTAAAATATATTTGACATGAAGTGAATAGTGTGGAGATAGGCTAGTGTTTACATCTTTTCTGAAGAGATCTGTTAACAGTTGGAGTTAGATTCTTGTCATCACAGTATATCAACTATCTGTGATATATATCATATGTAGGCTTATGCCTTTGTACTCTGCATTTACTTGCATTATAACTCCTGGCAATTTGCCTCCTAAACTTTCTCATGTGCAGTGTAAAGAAATTACTAGCACCTAGAATCAGAGCTGAGTGACAAAAGCATGGGAAGAGCTTTGAGCTGTGTAGTGTACCTGTGATGTTACAAGAGTTATATGGGTGTGTTCATGATCAGAGGAGGTGAGCCTTGAAGACAAGAACTATTAGTAGTTAGTTTTCCATTGATTTCATCTCAAGCCACATAACAGTGGCACACTGCAGAAGGTCAACAAATATCTATAGAATAACTTGATGGCAAAGGTTAGTGTGATAAGAAAGTTAGATGTATTTTTGGAATGTATGAATTAATGGAGTGAATTATAATTATATATCATAGTGGCACAATCAAAATGGTATGCCTGGTAGTGCCTGTTTCAGCATTTGAGGATCCTCAAAGCAGAGCAAACTGTGGAGTGTAAAGACCATGTTGAAACACTGAATTTCTGTTCATCTCAATTCTTTCAGAGTAGCAACAGCATAAACATCCTGGGAGATAGGATAAACTAGCAAGTATGTAGTCTAAGTAAATAGAATGTGAGCTCCCCTAAGGCAAGCTTTCTATTGTCCTTGATGCGAGTTCAGAACAAGTACTATCAGTGATCCAGCCAGAACCAGAATATGGAGTGAGAAGCCAAGATGAAAGGATTCCAGATTCCTGTAAGGTAGAAATGTGTCAGAAGAAAATTAAAAGTGGAGTACTTAAGGAAATTGTAACAGTTACCAACTTAGCACCATCTTGCTTTCCTCTAAGCACTTGGCTTTGCTTTGATGACTACAAGGCCCTACTGTGCTGTATCACCATAAACAAACAAACAAACAAACTAAAACCCCTACACATTCTACACCATATTCAAACATTTTCTTCAAGTTCATTATTCATTAAGACAATCTGATAAACTATTCAAGCAGATACCATATCTTGCCCAAAGATATTTGCACAAAGAATTTACTTTCTACTGAGTTGAGTCAGTGAAGAAAGGTAGACCCAGTGATTGCAAAAAACGAACCACATTTGAAAAAAAAATCCAGGCTGCTAGAGTTGAGTATTATCAGTGGAAAAGAGTAGGATTAGGAAGTCAGAGTGTTTACCAGAACATGACTGAGATTTTACCTGATGAAGTGCAGAGGGTACAACACACACTCCTATAGGACACACATCTAAAATGAAGATGTCAGGACTATACTATTGCATATGGATTATATTCCTGTGGAACAGTCTGATGAAATGAACAAAGTGTTCAACTGTGGTCAAAAATTATGCATGATGGGTGAATATGAGTCAATTCTCTCAGTTGAAACTGTGTCCATGAGTGTAAATACAACTAAACTGGTTGCTGAAATATCTAATCCTAAAATTATTCTTACAAAGATGTTCATATGATCTCATTTCTACAGTCCATCACAGATACAATACATTTTTCAGAAAATGAGAGTGGTGCTTAGGACAGGATTCTAGCACAAACAGCCCAGCCCAGCCCAGCAGATGGGGAGAGTGACATAAACATAGAGTAAAAAGTCAACCTCAGTAGAACATTTTTAATCCATGATAAACTATGGAGTATTACAGTCTCCATATTTCATAGGAAGAAACAGTAGCTCAAACAGCTCACAGTAATCATAGTTCAGTGTGTAGAATCATCAGGTATATGACATAACACATCTAATTCAGACGATGTGAAGATAAAACCTGGAAACAAAGGCCACATATAAAAACAAAGTATTAAGCTACCTATACCTATGAGAATGATTATTATGAACAAAGATTTGTAGGGCCCTTTATTTTTTCTTTTGAATGAAATAGACATTATAATTAATCCTGGCCATGTGCAAAGTTGTTCTTAATTTGAGAAGTTGCTCAACCCTGTGTTTTGCCCCAGGACTATCTGTATCTGTATAGGAAGATGAAAATGAAATATAGTCATGCAAGAGGCTATTTCTTTAATTTTCTGGATTGTCATATTCATTCACCATGAAATTCTCTACAGAAAGTCAATTTTGGAAAGTTCCAAACTTAATTAGGTCTTGCAGTTTTGTGATCTTCATTATAATTATCAAATACTGAAGAGCTAATAAAGGATCAACCTCTGGGCTTCAGAATATCCCAACATATTCATACCTTAGTGACATCTTGAATTAATACTCAGAGCTGATAAACTCTGGTAAAACAACCACCAAAAAAAAGTTGGCAAAATGCAAGATATAACAGAGCATTGGTCAAAACAGGATGAAAATATAATATGGAAAATAGGTCTGTAAGATTTATCAACAATACACAGGGAATTCAGAAGAGGCATGCACTGGTACAGCAAGTCCAATTAAGAGCATTTTCTGATAAAGCAACATCCCTGTCTCCAACTATCCTGAAATTATTCATTTGAGTCTATTGTTGCAAGAAGAATGAGAAGTGAGCATCTTCCTCTTTAGCAATCTTTTTTCCTGATATGTGCAATTTAGCTAAATAATACATATCACCCATTCAAAGAATGTTTCAATGCCCAGACATTTTTCTTAATGTAGGTTCTTTGACAAAGAAAAGTGAATTTAGATCATTTATTTTTGTTTCATTTTTTTAAATTGTTGCAAATACTTTTATAAGCATTTCTGTACTTTTTTGGGTTAACATAATCTGAGAAATGAATCAAGCCATGGATATCAGAATACTAGGAGCCACATTAACACTTTCAGGGTTGTAACACTTTAGTTTAACATCACTTCTGCACTAATATTATGTACTGTTACAGAAAAATAATATTGAATGGGTGAATGCAACCTGAAGGTATGAAATAGTTTAAAAGTTAAGGTAGTATGCAAATGATACAGAATCCCAATAACACATAAACAAAATTCTATTTATTTTACTTTTAAGATTTATTTATTTAATGTATATGAATGTTTTCTCTGCAATGTAAGTCTGCACATTTGAAAAGATTAATTAGTGGGACTAAATCTGAAAATGCCATGTGGGTGCTGGAAATTAACCCCAGGACCTCTGAAGATCAGCCATTGTTCTTATCCACTGAGTCACCTCTCTAGTGCCAAAATTTTATTCCTGTTAAATGCATTGTTTTTGTTGGGATCTAATGAATATAAATTGGAGATAAAAGACATTTCAAGGATTTTTCAAATATAAATATGTAATATAAGGTCCCACATCAGAAATATATAGTTTTTAATTTAAAAAAATCCTGTTAGACTCTGTAGATGAGCCATTGGGTATTCAATATTTTTCTGAATAGAATCCTTATGGTTGAGCTAAGAAGGGGAAACATCACTGCACACTGGGATGTGTCTTCAGAGGTGACATGAACATGGAAGTGGAAAGTTTGGACAAGAACTATCATTCTTATGGTCTGCAGATGGATAGAGAAAGCCCTGCCTATGAGGGGTTTTCAGACTCTATAATGCAAGTATGATTTTTTTTGCCTTGCTTGCATTTGTCTGTCAGCTCTCTGTCTGTCTGTATTTTAGTCAAATTGCTAGAAGCATGTATTTTTGTTTGAAGGAGTCATTGGGGAGTTACTTACAAGAACTACAAAGAAAAAAGGATGGAATGCAACTCGGTGGGCAACTTTTTTCAAAGGTGGAATAGATAGTGTTGTTTTGGTTCAAGGCATTCTAGCAGCCAAGAAAAAGACTGTTTTCTCTCTGCACACAAAGCACAACTTCGTTTAGCTTCCTGAGAATAGGCAGCATTGAGAGAGAAGGATAAAATACCAGTGAAGTAAACATAGATGATCCTGTAGAATTAATGTCAGAAGTGTTGGGAAACAAGGCAATTTCTGTATTGAGAGGTATCTGCAAGCCTAGGCAGATCTCTCTCAGCAAGAGCTATGGTCAGTCTTGTGAAGGAGTACAGAGGCCACTATGGGAACTCTTCTAAGTAAATGAGAGCACTATTGGTAGGATGAGGAGCAGAGCTATGCCATCTTGACTACTTTATGAGTAGTTGCTAAAAGATGGGTGCAATATTAGCATACAATCACAATTTGTCTTTGTTTTTCTTTTTTGTGATACCAAACCAGTTTTTCCTAGCCAGATTTTTCTAAGCTTTTCTTTAAATAAAATACAAGCTAATCTTTCAGATCAAAAATATATTTTATCCATCTCTTCCTAAGAATAATTTTTAATATGCAGTTGAAATACTTCTCTGGGAACATGCTTTGAATTTACTTAGTGGGTATAATCCATGTAAACAGGTCTTTCATAGTCTGCCAGAATGCTGAAAACTCCTTTATGTAAACTAAGTGTTTTATACCCTGGCTATGAAAAATATTCTTTCTCACATCTATGTGTCCAGGCTAATTATTATGTCTTTTGCTTTAAAATTCTACCTCTTTAATAAAAATTCTTTATGTCTTGAGGATTCTGAGAACCAGATTTTGTGCTCAGTAGATTTTTTTTCCCTCATAGGTTGTGCCTCAGTACACAAGTTTTACATGTTCATTACTGTTGTGCTTTGAATGTAAAATGTCTTCCAATAACTCTTATGTGTGAATACTTGTTCTCCAGCCTGTGCTGCTGATGTGGATGGTTGTGCAAACTTTTGGAAATGAAGTATCGCTGGACAAAGTGGATCCCCAGGGTTGGGATGTGAGTTCTGTACTCTGCCTCACTTCCTGCTTACACTCTTGTTTCCTGAATGCGGATGCAATATGAACAGATTCCTATGCTCTTGCCTCCTTACTTCCAAATTAAGCCTTTCCTTCTTTAAGTCACTTCCCTTCAGATATTTGATCACAACAACAAGAAAAGCACCAATACAGTGACCCCCTCACCTTGCAAAAGTTACCTAGAAATAGTGGAATATGTTGAGTCTTCATTCTTAGGCCTCACAAGATTTAAATCTTTCCACTTCACTTCTGAAAACTTTCTTTAGCAGGTATTTATTTTCATTGGGATTCATTGCTTTTACCTGGTAAAATCTGAACTCAACAATTGGGATAAATAATACAATAAACAGAAACTTAAAAATAAATAGTAGAATAATTATGATTATATTCATTACTGTGACAACACAAAATGTCTGGGCAATCAGATGATACTGGAAAATGTGTGATAAATCTCAAACTAATTTGTGTTGTTACTACTACTACTACTTTGCAAACTATTCCAAGGAGTCCCAGGAAATAAAAAAAAATGACATAAAATCAAATAAGCATGTTGAATAATGATACTAAATACAAGGTAACTACACAAGGAGTAAGAGAGATGGTTCAGCCACTGAAAATACTTATAACTCTTGCATGAATCTACATTCACTTCATAGCATCCACACAGCACTTTACAATTATCTGTAACTCCAGTTTCAAGCTTTCAACACCCTCTTCTGTCTTCTACAAGCACAATAGACATGTACATATACATACACTCACACATAAACATAAGATAAAATAAAAAAGTTTTTTTAAAAGGTAAGTATACAAGATGAGCAGAAAAAAATCAAACAGGAAGTGAACAAATCTCATATAGTAATGCATTCCAGTCATACAGAAATGATAACTCTAAAATATCCTGAATATAAACCTTTTAGGAAAGAAGTATGTGAAGAAAATTCAAACATGTATGGGAGAAATTTATATTTAGAGTCAAGAGGGCAAATATAGAAAGAAAGATGTCAGATGACATGGAGACACATACAGTCAGAGTCTCTAGGAAATAAACTCAGAATAGGTGGATAACAGCTATAAGAACTGGATCTTTCAGTTCCAGAGTTATGTTGTGAGATTAAGTTATATTTACCCTTTCCAGTTGATTAGATTAAGAAGCAAAATTTTTTTGTCTGTAAGAAAGCCATCTTAAAGTTAAGCACTACCTCCAAATAAAAGAAAGTATGCCCAAGATTCGGCATTAGCTAATCAATAAAATATTTTAATATTAAACCAATATGTACCAAGCTCTGCTGTACCCAATTTTATGAAAAACATACTAATTGGGATAAAATAAAGATTAAAACAAACCCATTAATATAGGAGGTGACTTTAGCAGTCCATTTTCTTCAATGAATAGGTCATCTGAGCATAAAATAAATAGAAACCACAGAATTAGCTGCCTTCTTTTATTAAATAGACCTAACAGAAATTACAGAATATTATGCCCAAATATAATATTTTCTATTCACCAGCATGTGGAAATATCTCTAAAACAGACCCCATGCTACAATATAAAAAATTAAAAATCTAAATAATGCCTTCTATCATATTTATTAATAAAACCTAAAATTAATAAAAAACAAAATTCTAGGAATTATAAAAACTCATGGAGATTAACAACTCACTACTGAATTATGAATAAGTCAAAGTATAAAGAAATAAATAAAATATTCTTAGAAGTAAATGAAAATTAAAATACAATGAAACCTTTGGGATACATTATAGACTGTTCTAAAAGGGAAGTTTATAGCCTTAAAGACTCCCTACTTTAAAAATCACAATATAATAAATACATAAATAGCTTAATATATTATAATGTACATTGGGTGCCATTTGTTGTAAAACGTTTCTGGCCCAGACTAGCCAGCCTAGCCTTGAGGTTCGGCCCCGCAAGACACACAGTTTCTCAGTCCCACAGAGTCACAGAATCATGCAAATGCTTACATTGATTTTCTGCTGATTGATCGAAGACCCAGGCATATAACTTGCTAGCGCTTGCTCTTAATCTAAACCATCTTGTTTAGCCATGCAGCTCATTACCATTTCTTCTCTTTTTAAAAAAAAAATTATTATGCATACAGTATACAGAAGAGGGTACTAGATCTCACTACAGATGGTTGTAAGCCACCATGTGGTTGCTGGTAATTGAACTCAGGACCTCTGGGAAATCAATCAGTGCTCTTAATCTCTGAGCCTTCTCTCCAGCTCTCTCAGCACCTTTTCTTAGAGAAGTATTTCAGCTCCTTTTCCCTGCATCTGCTGCCAGTTCTTCACTGTGTCTCTTTCTCATCTCTGTGGCATCTGTCTCTGTTCTTTCTGTACTCAGAGTTTTCTTAGCCTAACATCCCTGCCCACACTTCCTGTCTGCCTTCTGGCCAATCAGCTTTTTACTAAACTAGTAGGTGGAACAAATATTTGCAACATAGCATAATCCCATAATCCAAAATGCTAGAATTTGGAGAAAAAATAATTAAAATTAAAATCAAACCCAAAGAAGGCAACAAATAATGTTTAAAAAGTAAAAGTTAATAAAATAGAAACAAAGAACATACAAAGACTCAGTGAATTCAAATACAAACTCAAAAATCACAAAGAACTGGTTCTTCAGTAATATGAGCAAGATGGACAGACCATAGATTCAGTTAACCAAAAGAAAAAGAGAGAGAAATTACCCATACTAACAGAGTTAGAAATAAAGAAGTAAACAATGGATACCAAAGGAATATAGAACGGTACAAGGGATTATTTTTTAAAAGATGTAGTCTGATAAGTTAGAAAATCTAAAGAAACTGGATGAATATTTTTTGATTCAGCAAAACTACCAAAGTTAAACTAAGAAGAGATCAAAACCCTGATAACAAAGGAGGAGAGTGGAGCAGTAATAAAAGGATTACTGGCTAAAATGGCTATAGGTTGGAGTAGATTTACAACAGAAATACTTTTAAAGTCACTAGAAGACTTTAAAAGAACTAAGACCAATATTCTTAAATTATTTTAAGAAATATAAATAGATGGATTACTCCCAAATTTATTCTATAATGCCATTATTATTCTAATACTCAACCAAAACAGGTAAAGATACAACAAAAAGCAACAATAATAATAGTAATAATTATAATTTTTATTATTAATATGACCAATACCTCTGTTGAACATAGATGCAAACATCCTCAATAAATATTAGCAGACCAGTATAGGCACATATCAAGAAGATCATTCATCACAATTATGTTGGCTTTATTCTGGAAAGAGGGATGGCTCAACATATGTAAGGCACTAATTATTAAAAACTTATAAGTGGTCTTAAATACAAAAATTAAATGATCACTTCAGTAGGTATTGTAAAAGCTTTTGAAAAAGTTTAATGTATTTTTATGATACAAATTCTAGAAAGAGTAGGGCCTGAAAAACATATCAAAATAAAGATTATATATGGCAAACTTATAGTCAACACTTTCATAAATATAGAAATAGTGAAGCAACCTTATTAAAATCAGGAATGAGACAAAGATGTCCACAATTTCCATTTCTTTTCAGTATAGAGCTGTAAGTACTAGCTAAAACATTAGGGCAAGAGAAGAAAATTAAATGAATACAAATTAGAAAAGAAGACATCAAACTTTCTCTATTTGCATATAATATGAAGCTATGCAAAAGAGATTCAAAAATTTTACCAGAAAATTCTAGAGGCAATCAAAAATTTTAGCAACATAGCAAGGTACAAAGTTAAGTTTCACATCAACAATAAGCACATTGGAAAGATATTCAGTACACATTCTTATATACAAAATCAAAGACAATAAAATGTTTTGAAATAAACCTAACTACATAGAGCAAAGACCTCTACAGTAAAAACTTCAAGCCTCTGAAGAAAGATATTAAGAAAGACATCTTATGTTCCTATATTAGTGGAATTAATATTTTAAAAGTTAATGCATTATAAGAAATAATTTACATACTTAATTCAATCCTAATCAAAGTTTACACAGCACTCTTCACACAAATAAAAGATTAACATTTATATAAAATGAGCAAAAAAGAAGATCATTATGGGGGAACATCATTGTGGAATCTCAAGATATATTACACAGCTATAGCAATTTAAAAAAATACTTTGTCATAAAATAGAACAGTGGAATAAAATAAAACACACAAATATGAGTACATGAAGCAAGTCACCTAACTTTCAACAAAGACATAAAAAATATATACTAGAAAAAAGACAACACCTTCAAAAAGTAGTTTTTGGAATACTAAATATGTACATGCAGAAGAATAAAATTAGGCCCATATTTATCACCCTACACACAAATATATCAAATACCTAAACTTGAAATCTGAACCACTAAAATTGCTAAAAGAAAACAAAGACAGTACCTATAAGATACAGGTTTAGAAAAGAAATTTCTTATTACAATTCCATTTGTCCAGAAAATAAGGGCAATAGTTAACAAGAGGATCTTCATAAAAACTACAAAGTGTCTACATAGCTAAGAAGATAGTTAATTCAGTGAAGAAGAATGGGAGAAAATCTTAACCAGCTACACATGACAGACTACTAATATTTAAAATATAAAAAGAATTTTTTAAAAAGAAGCAAGAAAACAAAGTATACAATTAAAAATAGGCTGTGGATAAAAACAGAAAGTTCTTAAAAAAATAAAAATAGTCAAGAAACATCACAAAAAGTGTTGTTCATCAATAGTAATAAGGAAATGCAAAAGAAAACAACTTTGAAATTTCATTTCACCCTAATCAGAAATGGCCAAGATCAAACAACAACCAACAATAAAGGCTGGCAAGGTATAAAGAAAGGGGAACCCTCATTCACTGATGATAAGAATACAAATTAGTGCAGATATCCAAGAACTCATTATGGAGTAATTTTATCTTTTTTATTTTTATTTCTTATTTTTTTGTTGTTTTAGAAGTTTGGATTTCTTTTTTTTTATTTATTTTGTATTTATCAAAAAAACAGTAAAATAAATTTAAAATGCTGAAAAGTTAACAATAACTATAAAGAGGATAAAAATCATAAGCATGACTTATCACGGGTGATAATGCAAATAAGATTGCTACACATATATTTACTTTGTGTTCAGCTTTCCCTCTGAATTTTTTTTTTCCATCCCTGTATATCCTTATTTAAGGTCCCTTCCCCCTCCCACCACATCAGGTCATTTTTCTTCTCTGCAACTCCCCATCCCCTCCCTGGGCAGGGAGTAGACAGTCCTATGGTCCCACTGACCCAATAATGTTTGGATCAGTCTCCAATCCTGGCAAAATCCAGTTTTGTCCCCCCTCCCTCAAGAGTGAGTCAGGTGTTTCTATAATTGGAGTGGGGTCCAAAGGGTCAGTCCAGGGTGGTTCTGATCCCAAGCTGTTCAGTGGTTATGGTTTGCAGGTTGGGTATGCTTGGCTTTTATTTCTTGTTTGTTTGTTTAGAGACCACTAATGAGTGAGTACATCTCCTGCTTATCTTTCTGAGATTGTGATACCTCACTCAGGAGGATATTCTCCAAATCCATCCATTTACCTGCAAATTTTAGGATATCATTTTTTCTTACTGCTGAGTAGTATTCCATTGTGTAGATGTACCACAGTTTGTTAATCCATTCTTCAGTTGAGGGACATCTAGGTTGTTTCCAGGTTCTTGCTACTATGAATAATGCTGCTATGAACATAGTTGAGCTAATACCTTTGGAGTGTGAATGTGCCTCTTTAGGGTATACACCCAGAAGTGGTATTGCTGGGTCCTTGGGGAGATTGATTCTCAATTTTCTGAGAAACCACCATATTGCATTCCGAAGTGGCTGGACAAGCTTACACTCCCACCAACTATGGAGGAGTGTTCCCCTTGCTCCGCATCCTCTCCAACATAGGCTGTCATCTGTGCCTTTTATCTTAGCCACTCTAATAGGGGTTAGGTGGTATCTCAAAGTTGTTTTGATTTGCATTTCTCTGATGGCTAAAGATGAAGAGCACTTTTTCAGGTGCCTTTCAGCCATTTGTAGTTCCTCTGCTGAGAATTCCCTTTTTAGATCTGTACCTCATTTTTTTGATAGGGTTATTCATGGTTTTGGGCTCTAAATTCTTGAGCTCTTTATATATCTTAGAGATCAGTCCTCTATCACTTGTAGGGTTGTTGAAAATCTTTTCCCATTCTGTAGGCTGTTGTTTTGTCCTATTGACAGTGCCCTTGGCTTTGCAGAAGCTTCCCAGCTTCAGGAGATCCCACTTATTGATTGTTGGTCTTAGTGTCTGTGCCACTGGTGTTATATTTAGGAAGGGGTCGCCTGTGCCAATTTGTAGAAGTGTATGTCCCACTTTCTTTTCTGTTAAGTTCAAAGTGGTTGGGTTTAAGTTGAGGTCTTCGATCCACTTGGATTTCAGTTTTGTGCAGGGTAACAGGCTCGGATCTATTTGCATTTTTCTGCACACTTCTATCCAGCTATGCCAACACCATTTGTTAAAGATACTATCTTTTTTCCATTGAATGTTTTGGGGTTCTTTGTCAAACATCAGGTGTTCGTAGGTTTTTGGGTTAATGTCTGGATCCTCAATTCTATTCCATTGGTCCACAAGTCTGTTTTTATGCCAGTACCAGGCTGTTTTTATTACTGTAGCTCTATAGTATAGCTTGAAGTCAGGGATGGTGCTACCTCCAGAGGTTCTTTTGTTGAGTAAAATTGTTTTGGCAATCCTGGCTTTCCTGTTATTCCAAGGGAAATTGAGTATTGTTCTTTCTAGGTCCAAAAAATATTGTGTTGGGATTTTGATGGGCAGTACATTGAATCTGTAGATTGTCTTTCGTAGAATTGCCATTTTTACTATGTTGATCCTACCAATCCAGGAACATGGGAGAGCTTTCCATTTTCTGATATCCTCTTCAATTTCTTTCTTCAGTGATTTAAAATTTTTGTCAAATAGGTCTGTTACTTCTTTGGATATAATTACTCCAAGGTATTTAATACTATTTGCAGCTATTATGAAGGGTAATGTTTCCCTTGTTTCTTTTTCAGCTCTTCTATCTTTAGTGTATAGAAGGGCTACTGATTTCTTTGAGTTAATCTTGCATCCTGCTACATTGCTGAAGGTGTTTATCAGCCTTAGCAGTTCCTTGGAAGAATTTTGTGGGTCACTTATGTATACAATCATATCATCTGCAAATAGAGATAGCTTCACTTCTTCTTTTCCAATTTGTATGCCCTTAATCTCTTTTCGTTCCCTTATTGCTTTAGCTAAAACTTCGAGAACAATATTGAATAGATAAGGGGAAAGAGGACATCCTTGTCTAGTTCCTGACTTTAGTGGGATTGCTTTGAGTTTTTCTCCATTAAGTTTGATACTGGCTGTCGGCTTCTTGTAAATCACCTTTATTATATTTTGGTATTCTCCTTGTATTCCTGACCTCTCCAGGGCTTTAATCATAAAGGAGTGTTGGATTTGGTCAAAGGCTTTTTCCACATCTAAGGATATGATCATGTGGTTTTGTTCCTTTAGTTTGTTTATATGATGGATAACATTTACAGGTTTTTGTATGTTAAACCAGCCCTGCATTTCTGGGATGAAGCCTACTCGGTCATGGTGGATGATATTTTTTATGTATTGTTGTATACAGTTTGCCAAAATTTTGTTGAGAATTTTTGCATCAATATTTATGAGAGAAATTGGTCTGTAATTTGCCTTATTTGTTGTGTCTTTAAGGGGCTTGGGTGTTAGGGTGATTGTGGCCTCATAAAAGGAATTTGGCAATATTCCTTCAGTTTCTACTGTGTGAAATAGTTTGAGGATTAACGGTAGTAATTCTTCTTTGAATGTCTGGTAGAATTTGGCACTGAAACCATCTTCACCAGGGCTTTTATTTTTGGGGAGGTTTTTAATGACAGCTTCAATTTCCTTAAGGGTTATAGGCCTGTTTAGGTAATTAATCTGATCTTCATTTAATTTTGGTAGATGGTACCTGTCCAGAAAGCTGTCCATTTCTTCTAGGTTTTCAATTTTTGTACAATACAGATTTTCAAAATATGACCTGATAATTCTCTGTATTTCCTGGGGGTCTGTTGTTATGTCCCCCTATTCATTTCTGATTTCGTTGATTTGAACACTCTCTCTCTGTTTTTTGATTAGTTTGGCTAAGGGCTTATCTATCTTGTTAACTTTCTCAAAGAACCAACTCTTAGATTCATTGATTCTTTGTATTGTTCTTTTTGTTTCAATTGTGTTGATTTCAGCTCTAAGTTTGATTTTTTCCTGCCGTCTACTCCTTCTAGATGAGTTTGCTTGTAATTGTTCTGAGGCTTTCAGCTGCACTGTTAGGTCTCTAGTGTGGGATTTCTCAAGGTTTTTCATATAGGCATCTAGTGCTATGAATTTTCCTCTTAAGACTGCTTTCATTGTGTCCCACAAGTTTGGATACATTGTATATTCATTTTCATTGAATTCTAGGAAGACTTTGATTTCTTTCTTAATTTCTTCCTTGACCCAGAGATGGTTCAGCTGATTGATGTTTAGTTTCCATGAGTTGGTAGGCTTTCTTTGGGTTTTGATGTTGTTGAACTCTAACTTTAGGCCCTGGTGGTCTGATATGTTACAAGGAGTTATTTCCATTTTTTTGTATCTGCTGATATTTGCTTTATGACCAATTATGTGATCATTTTGGAGAAAGTTCCATGAGGAGCTGAGAAATATGTATATTCCTTTGCCTTTGGGTGGAAAGTTCTGTAGATATCTATGAAATCCATTTGCATCATAACCTCATTTATACTCCTTATTTCTCTGTTGAGGCTCTGTCTAGTTGATCTATCCAGGGTTGAAAGTGGGGTATTGAAGTCTCCCACTATTAGGGTGTAAGAATTGATGTGGGATTTGAGCTTTAGCAGTCTTTCTTTTACATATGTAGGTGCCCCTATATTAGGGGCATAAATATTTAAGATTGAAATCTCCTCTTGACCAATTTTTCCTGTGATGAGTAAGTAGTGACCCTCTTGGTCCCTTTTAATTGCTTTTAGCTTAAAGTCTACTTTGTTAGATATTAGGATTGCAACCCCTGCTTGTTTCTTAGGACCATTTGACTGGAAAATCTTTTCCCAAACCTTTATTCTAAGCCTGTGTCTGTCTTTGCAGTTGAGGTGTGTTTCTTGTAGGCAACAGAAGGATGGCTTTTGTTGTTGTATCCATCTTGTTAGTGTGTGACATTTTATAGGAGTTGAGACCATTGACATTAAGGGAAATTAGTGACCATTGATTCATATTTCCTCCATTTTTAGTGGCAACTTGTTTGTATTTCCTTTCTCTGGGGTATTCTTCTGTGAAATTATTGATTGTTTGTGATTTCGTGGGTGTATCTCGGGTCCTTAGGTTGGAGTTTTCCCTCTAATACTCTCTGTAGTGCTGGATTGGTAGATAGATATTCTTTCAGTCTGACTTTGTCCTGAAATACCTTGTTTACTCCATCTATGGTGATTGATAATTTTGCAGGGTATAGAATTCTAGTTTGGTAGCCATGCTGTTTTAGCGTCTGTATAACTTCTGACCAAGCCCTTCTAGCTTTCATTGTTTCCATTGAATAGTCAGGTGTTATTCTAGTGGGTCTGCCTTTATATGTGAGTTGGCCCTTTTCTTTTGCAGTTCTTAAAATTTTTTCTTTGTTCTGTATGTTTTGTGTCTTGATTATAATGTGGCGTGCTGACTTTTTTTGGGATCATATCTATTTGGTGTTCTGTAAGCTTCTTGTATCTTTATAGACATTTCCTTCTTCAGGTTAGGAAAGTTTTCTTCTATGATTTTATTGAAAACATTATCTGTGCCTTTGAGCTGGTATTCTTCTCCTTCTTCTATTCCTATTATTCTCAAATTAGGTCTTTTCATGGTTTCCCAGATTTACTGAACATTTTGAGTTATGGCTTTTTTAGTTTTACTATTTTCTTTGACG
>PVIH01000260.1:60180-172680 GCA_004025045.1 Sigmodon hispidus
CTTGAACTCTGTTTGTTATGCTTGTATCTGTGGTTCCAGCTTTTTTCTTCAGGTTTTCTATTTCCATCTTTGCCTCATTTTGTGCCTTTTTTATTGCTTCTATTTCAGCTTTTAGTTCCTGGCATGTTTCTTTCATAGATTTGTTCATCTCTTCCAATTTTTTGTTTGTATTTTCTTCTATTTCTTTAAGGCTTTTTTTTCATATCTTCTTTGAGAGCTTCGATGATCATCAAAAAGTAATTTTTGGTGTTGCTTCCTTCTGTTTCCTCTTCATTGCTCAGTTCAGGTCTTGTATTTGTAAGATGGCCACTCTCTTCTGGAGTTACCATGTTGTTCTTTGTATTATTATGTAATTTTTTGCACTGACGTTTGCCCATGGCTTCAGTGGTTCACGATTAGATGGCTTCTGGTCAGTTGTGGCACTCGGGTGTATGTGCCTCCTGTCACCTCTCTGGGCAGGGTCTGAATCTACCCTTCAGGGACCCCTGTAGTTATCTGTTTGCTCAGTTTGATGTGGTGGTGGGTAGCCATGCAAATTCCCTCAGCAAGAGCTGTGGGTATGGTGACAGGCAGAGTTTATCTGCCCCTTCTCCAGAATGCGCTAGGACTCTGCAGACAGCACTTGGTTCCGGAAACGGAACTGGAACCGATGGGAGCCCAAGTCTCCCTCCCTTGCTGGGATATAGGCGCTTGGGCCTGGTGACCCCTCCTCACCTCTGGGCGAGGTCTGAGTCTGTCCTTTCCAGACCCCTGCAGTTGTCTGTTCCCTCAGTTCGATGTGGTGGTGGGTAGCCATGCAGATTCCCTCAGCAGGAGCTGTGGGTATGGTGACAGGCAGAGTTTATCTGCCCCCTCTCCAGAGTGCACTGGGACTCTGCAGACAGCACTTGGTCCCGGACGGAGTAATTTTAAAATACAAAAAATAAGTAAGTCATTTGACCCAACTATGCCACTCTTTGGCTTATGACTGAAGCACCCAGAATCCCATCACACAGACACTTGTTTATGGTTCTGTTCACAATAGGTAGAAAATGGAAACAACTTCAATGTCCTCCATGAAGTGAGTAGACAATGAAAATGTGGCACATATACACTATGAAATACTATTTAACTGAAAAAAAGGTGAAATCAAGAAATTTGTAGGTATATGAATGAACTTAGAAAAGATTATATTGAGTGAGGTAACTCAGACCCAGAAAGGTAAAAGGTGCATGTTTCCTCTCATATGTGGTTCTTATGTATAAATCCTCAGATATGAGTATATAACAAAAAGTAATCACTAACCACAGAAACCAGAAAAGTACAAAAGAACCACACTATTTGGACGGAGAGGGAAATAGCAAAATTCAGGTGATATCAAATCTGTGACTAGACCTAGCAACAGAGCTCCTATGAAAATTTCACAGGAATAGCCAACAATGAGAATGAATTAGCTAGATTCCCAGTCAAAAAAATTTAAAAGAAAGATTATAAGCATGTTCAAAGAAATCAAAAAAGAAAATTAATTACAAGAAAACACAAACAAATAGATGAATTGGAAGTTTTTAAGTCTGACAGTCTATGATGAATAGATTTATTAAATCTATGTTATGCTATAAAAAGATTAAATCTACAAATCATTTCATTGATATAGTGTGTATCAAGTAAAAGCTGCCAGAAGATCAGAGGACAGAGCCAGCCACAAAGTTAGCCATAAAGGTCAGGCAGTGGTGACACACACCTTTAATCTTAGCAATAGGGAGGTAAAGACAGAGATTGGTCTAGATCTCTGTGAGTTCAAGGTCACACTAAGCTAAGTGCGATTAATTTAGTCCAAAAGAGGAACAGAGTTGAGCAATGGTGGCATACATATATATTTAATCCCAGCACCTGGAACGTCAAGCCTCTGCTCTCAGTACTTAGGAAGCACACACCTTTAATCCCAGCAGTAAGAAGTTTGACAAAGAAAGTGATATGGCTAGGCAGGGAAAGGAATATAAGGAGGGAAAATGCAGAAGTTTGCATTTTGATCCTGAGATTCTCTTTGATTCTCCTATTCAGCCTGAGAATTTGTAGAGGAGTTGGTGAGGTAAGAAGTAGTTGTAGCTTATTCCACTGTCTCTCTGATCTTCCAGCTTTTTCTCAATATCTGGCTCTGGGTTCTTTATAAGACCAATTAAGATTCATGCAATAGATCATGAAAATACAAGAAGGAGAATTTCATGCTAAAGGCATAAAAGACTTTTTTCATAAAGTCATAACAGAAATTTTTTTCTAAATCTATAGAGATGCCCATCCAGTTATAAGAAGCCATTTGAACACATAAAAGAAAAGACTAAAATAGAACCAGTCCATAGGTATATTAGAAGATCATTAGGAATAATATTACTGCTACATTCCTTTAACAGAATAAAAATATTTGGTTCTCCTAAACCCATGGTCTATCCACTCTCAGGTTCTTGGTCACCTAGCAGTGTCAGGAATTGGTTCTATCTCATGGAATGGATCTTAAATATAAACAGTGTGGTAGGTTACCCCTACAATATTTGTGCCACCATTGTACCAGTATATTTTGCAAGCAGGTCATTGTTGTATGTTATAATGTTTATAGCTGGGTTTATATTTACCCTTCTATTCTGGTAGGATGCAGAGAACCTTCTAGTTCTATGAAGACTGAGAAATAGACATAAAGGCCCTAATTAGGCATTAATCCAACTTTTTCACGTTTGATAAAATACATAAATAGTCTCCTCAGTAATAAGGCCATATTATCACTTTGTGGAGAGCAACCAATAGCCTTAGCATTCATTAACAAAGAGGCTTCTTCTTGTAGTAGGAGGTGGGAGCAGACACACAGATCCACAACTGGACAGAGTGCAGTGAGTAAGATAATTTAGAGCACTCAGTCCTAACCGGGATGTCTTCATCAAACCTCTCACTCTAAAGCTCATGGATCTGTGTGGAAATGGAAGTAGAAAGATTTTTTAGATCCAGAGAGTCTCCAAGAAAGCAGTGTCTTACAGATCCAACAGAACTGATATACATATAAGCTCACAGTGACTGTGCAGTACTCCAGTCCAAACCTGAAATCCCAGTACTGAAAATTAGAAGTAAATATGAGCTTTTATCCCAGACCAAAAGCTATCTGCATCTGATAATTGGCTTGCAAAGGAAAAATTAGTTCTCTCTAATGGAGTCACTGAGTAAATTGCACACACTTTAGGGTAGGCTACATGCTCAGTAGTAGTTCGCCAACACAAAATGAACATGATGATACTTTTGTAGACTTTTTGTCTCTTGTTGCTTTATATAGGTATTTTAATCATATTGCTCTTTTGAAAGTATATTTTGGTTTCCATTTTTGTCCTTTTTTAGTGTATATGTTTATTGTTGTTTTTGTTTATTTAAAAAAGAGGAGAGATATGTAGTTGAGTGTGGGAGAAGTGGGGAGGATCTGAGAGGAGCTGAGGGGATAATAAAAACATTATCAGTATACACTGTATAAAAAACTATTTTACAACAAAAAGAAACTAGAAATATCATGTGATAGTCACAACATTAAATGTGCAGAATAAAGAAAGCTTATTGAAAGTTACAAGAGAAAAACACCAAGTCACACACAAAGCCGACTAATAAGGATTAAATCAGTTTTCTCTAAAGAAGCTTTGAAAATGAAGAGGAAAAATTACATAGTTCAAGCTCTGAAAGACAATAATTGCCAACTGAAATTACTATATCAAGTCATATTCAGATATGTTACTATATCTGTCATAATTACAAAAGAAAGAAAAACTTTCCACAATAAAATTGACTAAAGTAATTTGTGCTCCCGAAACCATATCTACAGATGATAGTATGGAGTGAGGAGAACTATAATCATGTCTGTGATATAACATAGAGTACATAATGCAGAAGTAGTTTCTCCTATTCAGCTATGGGTAGTCAGCTAGGTATACAGTACTCAGCACTGATTGCCTCTTACTGAGTGAGCCTTACTAGACAATTGTATTCTGTACATTTAACAATATACTTATCTGTAGATTCTGTATATTTATCCTTATGCCTACAGATTAAGTGTAGGTATAACCTCTCTTATCAATGAGATAATAAGTGGAGACAATCACAAAGCTCAACAACTGCTCAAAATTCAAAATAAGTAGCTCTGAGGTGACTAACATTTATTGATGTATGTACAATGTACTCCATATACCTAAGGCTCAGAAAAATAATCAGCAAAAAGGGAACAAAAAGACCATGAGATCCAGAAACCCAGAACACCTACTGCTGAATTGTATCTCAGGGAGAATAAATAATTTCTCAAAAATTTTATCAATATGGTTACCCTAAAAGACCAACTTAATAAAAACACTAACTCACAGATCAAAATAGACAGCAAAAATTCTACATGATCCCATGCATAGATGAAGAGATACATGTATTCAGTGACTGCTGAATGGGGAAGAATCAGTTTCCTCAGGATGTGGCTGTATAGAATATTTGATCCCAATTGGTCAGCCTAGAGATAGGTATTTCTGAGAAAGATAAATTGACAAATTGAATCATGTGTGTGTGTGTGTGTGTGTGTGTGTGTGTGTGTATGTGTGTGTGTATGTGTGTTTGTGTGTAAAACAACTAGAGAAAAAAGAGGTGATGCTTTGAAGGAAGGAGGCAAAGAAGGAGTTGGAAGGGGTACAAGAATGATATAAATGGAGCACTCATATGAATTTCTCAAAAATAAAAATACTTAAAAATAATAGAAAATTAATTAGTTTAGTAAAGCAATGTTAGAACAATAACAAGAAAAGTCCAAATACTACAAAATTAATGAAATTTCCAAATTAAAATATTTATTTTTTAGAAATAATTCAGACTATTGAGGTCTTAATTTCCTAGTTATAGGACACATACTAGGAAAATAAATTTTAAAAGCTGGTGGCGGGCACTTATTTGTTGCCTTCCAGAAGTATACCTCTATACCAAAAGTTGATGCTTTTTTGAATAGGAGAATGAAAAAGCTAATCTAAGCACATGGATCTTGGAAACAACTGCTACTGTTCTAACATCTAATAAATCTTAAAACTATACATAATCAGATAAATTACTCCATATTGACTAACTAAAGGAACAATCAATTGAGAGGATATTAACATCCTAAACTCAGTGAGCTTATTTTTATTTAAAAGGTACAACTTAATGTAAAGAAACAGATTAGCTCCAATACAGCAATAATGACTAACTTCAATATCCCACAATTATGAATAGAAAAGTAATTCTGTCAAAAATAGAGAAGTGTCTAATTTAAAGGACATCATGAATCAAATGGGCCTAAGCAACATCTACAGAACATTCCATAGAAACACTGCACAATTTGTCAGCAGTCTAAGGAACTTCTCAAAAACATAAAATGCAATGGACATAAAGTGAGTCTTTGTAAAAATGGGAAAATTTAAATAACTTGTTGTGTTATTTCTGCCAAGAATAAAAGAAATTTTAAATAATCAAAAGAAAATACGCAATATACATAAATTAATGGTAATTGAAAATCATGCTCTTTTATTTGAATATTAGGCCATGATAAAAATCAAAGGTGAATTTTAAAAATTCCTAAAATAAATTAAAATAAAAATACACCATAACTAAACCTATGGGAAATAATAAAAAACAGTCTTAAATGATAGCAATGGGTCCCTGTAGCGGGAAACCAGAAGCTACCCAGGTAAACTCTGATGATGTCAAGGAACTGGAGCAGGACAGGGCATGGTCAACTGGAAAGAGCCCCGGTAGAGGAAAGAGCCTGGCCCTTTTTTGAACTGTGGCGTGGTTAAGAAGGACCACTCAGTTTTGACCTCTCCTGCATGCTGTTTCTCCCTTTTCCCCTCTGAATACCCTCTTTACCGTAAGTGGCTTTGGAATAATAAATATTACCTTAATATAAACATAGTGGCAGATTAAATTCTAGTACATCTGGTGCCCAACTTGGGGCTGTTTTCATGAAACCCAGCTGGGTATCCTAGCACACAGGGTGGGGGCTATTTTGGATTTGGGACTTGCTCCCAACCACACTCCCAACCACATGGATCTCCTGGCAGCACAAGTTCAGAAGTCACTTTCCTATGGAACCTGCATGTCTAGTTTATACAGCATACTATCAAGCAGTCAATACCAGAACAGTTTCTTGTCCAGTGGCTAACTGTTGCCACAAAGTAAATTCCACATGAAGTTTCTTCAATGCCCATTATTTTCCTGAAATACATTGGTGCTGCCAGGAGCAGACCTGTCTCACTGTCTAGAAAAGTCTAAGTTCTTAAAATATTTTAAATGCCATATTCTGCATGTCTTTGAAGTGTTTGAAGACTACCTATCTAATTGAAATATATCTTTGTATACCTACAAAAACCTAACTAACATGACTATAAGTTTGGTTACCATAGATGACTATTAATCTGCATTTCTCAATTACACATTACAATTTTAAATGAGTTACATCAGCATCATACCTTAATCAAGAGTAGAAAAATATATACAGCATAACAAAAATTGACCTTAAGTTTATATCAATAAACCAAAATCCACTTATCTTTTCTAATCATTCCTATATCATATCCTCACCCCCCTTTTTTCTTTTTTTAAAGATATTGACTATGATCATCAATCATTTGTAATGAAAACAAACATTAATAAGTAATATTTTGAGGAAATTGGACACAGCTTTCTTTCTTTTACTACTTCCTGCTGTCAAAGGACGTTGTTGATCTCATGGGGTCTTGAAGCTGGATCATCTCAACTGGCCATCTTGGAAGCTGAGAATGTTCAGGTGGCCTTGGCAAATGAAACCACATTTGCCTAGAACCAATCCACATGTTTTGATCTTCTGTGGAGACAAAAACAGAAACTCTTTTCCCAAGCAACATATTCTTATAAACAGATTTCAAAGTCAAGATATCTTTAAAGTATATGTATTTGTTTAACTTAGCAGCCTTAGCAATCAATTATCTTTCTGCAATTAACTTATTAAAAGTTAAAAAATTAAAAGAAAATGCAATAATCATAATCCAGACTCTTTGTTTATCTGCCATCTTTATGTGGCCTTCTACCTATCTTTATTTCTATTTCTGCCTTTTTTAAGGGCTTTCTTTACCTCCTTTTTCTTCTCTCTGTAGCCTATGTGTACTTTACATACATTGTACACTGTTTAGAGGTTTTGTGAGTCTAAATCTGTTTTATTGAGAATTCTTAATCATTTTCTAATCCAAAGAGCTTTTAAAATGTCGATATCACTGTAATTGCTGACTCTGCCCCTTTTGGCAGCTTTTCAATATGGTGGAGGAGTCCGCTGTATCTCTCTCGCTGCCAGCAAACAGAGCAGACTCAGGAAATGCTGCTACCAGAAAAACTGTTTTTGACTCTGTTTCCCTTCTGTTCAGTATAAGCAGAAACTTTAAATCAATCACACTTATGCCAAGCCGTCTGTGAAACGTATGGGTTTAAGCTGTGTGCCACGAATGCACCATTTTTAAATTCTCTGTACCACAAATCAATTCAAATATGCAATTCAGAAAGCCACTTTTGACTCTGTTTCAGTGATCTAGAATGCTCTTTAAGCTTTTTAAACTTTCTTAGGCTTTATGCGGGTGTTTGGTCCTCATTGGGACGCCATCTGTTGTAGAAAGTTTTCCCAGCCCCTTTGTGCCCGGAGGTTTGGAACCTGGCCTGCAGCAGCTTTTATCCCCCAAAGAAATGAATCACACACTTATATTAACTTTATACTGTTTGGCCCATGTCTCAAGCACATTACTAGCTAGCTCTTTCATCTTAATTCAACCCATCTCCATTAATCTGTCTGCCACATGGCTCAGCCCATGGCTCACCTGTGTTCCTTACATGATTCTTCTTCAGGGGTCGGATGGAGACTGACTAACTCCGCCTTTCTCCTACCTGCCTGTCCTCTGATTCTCCACTCACTTCTACGGTGCTGTGCATAGGTCAAACTAGTTACTTTATTTATAGCATATAGAGAACATTCCACCACAAGTTCCTCCATTTCAAAATCAGAGACATCTCCAATAAATAGCTATGTGCTGGTTCAAGTTATACTACAGAGCCATTGTAGTAAAAGCAGCATAGTGCTGACATAAAACAGACATGAAGATCAATGAAATAAAATAGAGAAGCCCATTATATATCTATGAAATTGCAATGACCTTATTATGAGACAGATATCAAAAACATATGTCAGAAAAAAGTAACTTTTTCAAACAATAATGCTTGAAAAAGAGATCTCCAAATGCAGAAGAATGAAACTAGATCCTTACATCTCACCTTGTATAAAAACAGTGATTAAACCTGTAAGACTCAAAACTCGTAAAACATTCCCAGGAAAATGTAAGGGTGACATTTCAAGACACAGGCAAAACAAAAACTTCCTGCCTAAGATTCATTCCAGTTGCTTAGGAAATGTCACAAACCATTCCCACATGGAACTTTATATTTAAAGTCCTGTCTCCAGTAAAAGAAACAATCTTTCAAGTGAAGTTTATAGAATGAGAGAAAATTCTTTGATAGATATACCTTCAACAAAGAACTTATATCCAGAACATATAAAACTTCAAAAAATATATGAGTTAAATAACCCAATGAATATATGGTCTAATGAAACAGTTAATTCTCAAAACCTAAAATTCAAATGATAACTAAAGATGGAGGTATTCAGCTTCATCTGGCATCAAGGAAAGCAAATTAAAACTCTTTTGAAATTCTATTTCATCCCAATCAGACTATGAAATTAAGGAAACAAATGCTGATAAAGATGTAGGCAAAAAGGTATCCACATAAATGGTCACTAAAAGTGTGAATCAGTCCATTCACTGTGAAAATACCATATATATATATATATATATATATATATATGCAATACCATATACATACAAGCAATACTAAATGGACTCAGTGATTTTGTGTATATATATGTATGTGTGTGTATCTGTCAGTCTGTGTGTTTGTGTGTGTTCATGTAACAACAATAAAGAAAAATAATAAAAGTGTAAATAGATCTACCATATGACCCAGCTCTTTCATTCTGGTATTTAACCAAAGGGCTACAAGTCAACATAAAACAGGGACACTTACATTCAATTTTTAATGCAGCATAGTAGGTAAGTTCTGATAACAGCCTAGATAGCCATCAAGAGAAAAATGGATAAAGAAAATGTGGCATATATACACAACAGAATCTTTTCCAGACATACTGAAGAACAAATGTATATCATTTGCATGAAAATGAACATAACTGTAGAGATTCTCACTAAAAGAATTACTATGTCTCAGAAAAAGAAGTACCACTTTTTCTTTTATTCATGATTCCTAGGTTTTATATGAAGATAGATAAGTTTTATATACCCATTCATCTGTCATTCCCTATGACATGAAAGTAAAAATAAACTATATTAATTACTTTTCATGCTGTGATAATGTATGTGTTAATAGTAACTCAAGGAAAAAGAACTTTGTTTGGCTTACTGTTCCAGAAGATGTGGTCTATGATGGCCAAACAATATGGCAACTATGATAAGGAGTGCTCACAGTCAGGAAGCAAAAAATGATACAGATTTATACTGAGCTTGCTTTCTCCTTTTTATTTAGAATCCCAGAAAATGGGTAAGGTAACAGCTATATCTAGAGGAAATCTTTCCACCTCAGATAACCAAACCTAGGTAACTTCTCATAGATATGTAGAGAAATTTATTTTCATGATATATATATATATATATATATATATATATATATGTAACCCTCAAGGTTGAAAACTGGAAATTAATCATCACAGAAAAGACTGAGGAAAACAAAAGAAACTAACAGGAGGAGAAATGGACAATAAAAAGTAGAGTCCTAGGGTATGGGGTTCTTATGATCAATGTATATTATATACTTGTAGAAAATGTTCTTACACAGCCCAGAATCGTATATAATGAATACACATCAATAAAATTAAAAATTCAAAAACATAAATGAAATTAGTGACATACAATATCGGTCCAATTTTAGTACATGTGCTGCTGAAGTGAGCACTGTCATACAATATCAAAAAGATGCAGTTATTTAAATTTAAAATAATAAAAAGAACAATTTTCTAAAAGGAATTTCTCAGAATCTGAAGGACACAGAACAACCAAAGAAATCTGAAAAGCATCCTTAAGTTTAGAGACAATTTAGGAGTTATTCTATAGTGTTTAAGGAGAAGGTGTTATTGCCTTAGCTGGACACAAATAGGACAATGGACAGAAATGCACTGTCCCCAGATAAAACACACTTGGTTGAATAGGTTTTCTCAGCTTCCTACTGACCATTAATCTCACAAGCCACCTTACTGAAAAATAAGTGCTTAGAAATATTTAAAATAAGGTTGGAGTAGATTAGAATGGTTCCAAAATACAGCTATAGTTCCTAAAAGGAGGATATATGAAGACCTGAAGAAAATGATACATGATGATGAAGGCATGTATCAGAGTGCTACTTCTTCACTCAAGAATGCCAAGGCTGCCAGCCACCAATATAGATGAGGAAGAGACAATAAAGAAAGGGTCTTCTCTTCTGAGGCCTTCAGAGAGAGCATTGCCTGACAGGCAATGTGACTAAAGTCTGCTCCTCACCCCCCACACCCCCCCCACAAACAGTAAGATAAAAAAAATTCTGTTTTAGATTATGTAGTTTGTGGTCATTTGTGCTGGGAAGCTCTAGGATACTAAAAGAAAAACAAACCCCCATACTGGGGGTTTATTCAAATCTACCACATAGACGATTCACCATTCTACTCTGTGCCCTCTTGGATTGTGCAGCCACTTGAAACAGCAGAATTGTGCTGTTGGAGCTGTGCAGTGCCCCTTTTTATGTAGATGAGAAGGGGGACATGGTAAAATTTATAGTGGATTGTTTTGTAATTAAGAAAACTAGAAAGCAAGCAGAGTGCATACTTATCTTAGCAAGAAATGTGGGTCAGGAGAAGGAGGTTGGCCCAGGTAAACATGTCCATCCTAGATGCTTTAATTTGAATAAGCTAACTGTTTGATCACTCTGCTTATCCATATGGTCCATAGACAGATGAAAATGTATTTGAATGTTAATGTGAAGAGTGAATGCAGGAAGGAGGTAAATGGGTGAAATGTTTCTTCCCTGCTTCCAGGTATAAATAAGAGTGTCATGGACACTAGGCCCATGTTTTTCTTCCTTTAAGCAATAGGGACAAGTCTGTGCTGACGTACAGCCCTAACTCATTGGGCAGAACTAAATTCCTCTTTCTGAATCAGCTTATTTTGTTCCATCTTGGAAACAGTAAATTTGAAAAGAGTTTAAAAATCTTTGGCAGAAAGAAAGAGTCAGGCTCTAGAGAAAATTGTGGGGATACAGTTTCCACCAAAATATCCATTAAGAGGTAGGTGAGAAAGTTCCTGTGGCTGTGCATTGAAGCTAGTCACTTATTTAGGAGACAGAAGCACTGGAGATCTCCCTTAGTCGTTAATAACCTTACATTAAAGGGCCAAATGGGACACTCAGTAGGGTCAATTGCAGACTCAATGACAAGAATTAATGCTCAGAGCTCTTTAATGAGATCTGTACTATTCCTTATGGTTCAAGGGACATGTAGTTAATCGTATGCAGCCTCAAGTGTCAATCCCCTTGAAAGAGCACAGTTAAGCATTCCCTGGGCTGCATAAACAATGCTGTGTGGTAGGTAGCGCTACCCTCCTTTTCACAAGCCAGGGCATACTTAGAATGCAGACAGGATCTGACGTTTTTGGTTCCTTAAGCATGTCATTCTAAAACTTGAAAATGACCAGTGGGAAGTTACTAACACATGAATGTGAGGATGAAAGTCACGCATGAGGAAAGGGCAAAGGGAACAATCCTGAGAATAGCATTTCCAAGCATGGAGTTATCATGATAATAACATACCCAAGAATGTTATCTAGCTATAGATCAAATATACAAAAAATGCTCAATACATGTTAAGGAAAGTCATGTGCAGAGATTAGAAAATGTTAAACGCTTGAAGAGAAAATATTAAAACCACTTATCATTTATATAAGTAAAAGTAGAAAAGATCATGTACACTATTTATAAACAGTGCAGGTCTCAGCCAAAGATGGAGCTAATTTCTCTGAGCTCTTTGAGTAGAAAGAACTTCTAAATATTTCTGTTCTATGCACACAAAAAATAGTACTTGAGGACAACTCAGCAATGTATGCACTCTTATTTTAAAAAATGGAAAAAATGTTTCATGGACATCTATATATATATTATTGACATTTTGCCAAAGCAATTCTCCATTTTGATTTTTGACCCTTGCCAGTCACTCTTCAGTTCAGCACAGAAACTCATTTGGTGCTTCTGTCAACTTACTGAGAATTCCTGGTGGCAAATAGTTTTTAACATCCTATCTCCTAGGAAACCTGTTTCTTCCTCACAGGCTGGAGGGGTTGAAGAAAAGTGTGAAGATGAAGTCACATGCCAGAATGAGGTGGCCACTGGTGACAGATCAATTCCAACAAAAATCATTATCAATGTCACCAACTCCCAGATGCCTCTCAGAATCACTGCCATACTTAGGGATTAGTTGAAAACACTAGTTTCTCTCAGCAATGCCAGAAGTCATATTAGAAATGAATTCCATGGCTTAAAGTCATCTAAAAATCTTTAGCCAGAGAGCCTAGCCAACAAAATCCAGGTAGTTGACAAGGCAACAAAAGACATTTGCTAGGCAATGGTTTTAGTATATTTATGAGTGTGATAGAATCGCCTTTTCTGGAGCTTTGAAACATATGGTGAAACCTGGGAGGTGGTACAAACCTTAACTGCACAGACAAGATAGAAACACCACAAACCTGGCTCTGCATTATGCATTCTGCTCTTAGCTAGGTAAAGACTCCAGGCAGTAACATATGACAGCCTGGGGTGGTCCCAGCAGTTGGGAAATTTACATAGCAGTTCTTTTCTGGTTCTATTTTTTTCTTTTCTTCTAGCCCCACTCCTCCTTTCCGTGATGCCACTAAGCTCCCATCTGAGAAAGACAGGCATTGTTGAAATGATTGGCCTGGGAGACACCCCTGAATACAGTCAGCCTCCATTGTTCAGTGAGCACTAGGCCAGCACAGCATGCAGATGCAGGAATGGTATCATTATGTCAATGGAGATAAGAGGACTGTGACTTAGAATAGTAACCTGTTCAAGGATGTGCAGTGAGTGTTAAGGGACTAAGGTGAGAAGCCAGCCTTGGAAGAATTACCTTGAGATATAGTTTATTGTTATAGAATCATGTTCTACTTTCTCATCTTAACAAGACCTCATCAGATTCTAGATAGAGAAAATCAGGGAAGCGAGAAACTTTCCTAGTTTTATTCTTTCTTATAATTAGGTCAGTATCTTTATTAAAAAAATAAAAACATTTTAAAGTAATATTTTTATTAATTCTTAGAGAGTTTCATACAGGCACACAATGATTTTGATAACATTCACTCACACTGCTTCCCCAGATCCTCCCATGTTCCCCTTCCACCTCCTTACCTCCATCCCAATCTTATGTCTTCATATATAAATATATGAAGTCTGAGTCTAATTAGTGCTGCTTGTAGAAGTATGGTGCCATGCAGTCGAGCTTGGCCAAGCTCCCAGGAACTATGCACCCTTAAAGAAAATGGACTTTTCTTTTCCAAGTTGCCATCAACTCTCAATAGCTTAACTATTGGTGATAGCTTGTAACCCTACCCTCTTCATGCTGAACTGTAGACTGATTGGATATTGTGGATCTCTTATGGAGGCAGCCACAGCTGCTATGAGTGTAGCGGTCCTGAACACTGCTCCATCTCAGAACTTTAAAAGAATTTCCCAAAGTCTATGTAAACTCCTAGGCTACTCCCCAGTATACATATGGAACCAGTGTAAAGAAGAGTAAAACCAAACAATCATTATTACTATTAGTAATATTATTGAAGGAAATAACCAAATAAAACTGCCACTGGGTACAGAAATGAACAAATAATACAAAAGAAAGAAGGGGGAAGAAGGAAGGAACGCAGGAAGGAAAAAAAGAAGGAAGGAAAGAAGGAAGGAAGAAAGAAAGGAAAAGAAAGCAAAGGGATAACATGCCACTTGTGAAGATGAGCATATATTTAGAAGAATCATCAGCAAGATCTCTCTTGACTATTAAGACCTGAAAATAACAGTGTCCCACATGTATGAAGTTCTTTCCTAAAAGAAAAGACACCATGTGCAGAAGCCCCCAAGCAGAAAGAGCATATGGCTGGAAAAGCCATCAAACAGGAAAAATGAACAGTAGAAATCTGGAAGGCTCCTATCTAGCCTTTAGAGTTTAAGTAAAGGTCTATCATACCTATTTATGAAAAAAAAAAAAACAAAACAAAAAAACTATTTTCTGAATGGAGTGAGAGTGAAATCAAGAAAACACTAGTGGAACTCCCTGGAGCCTAGCACTGTAGAAAGTGAGTGAAGCTAAGTATGGAAGTGCATTGGGGAAAACTAAGGCTTTGGGCCAGTTTAGCAATTCCCCTTGGGTTTGAGTAGAGGCTGAGGATGGGGGAGGTGAGGGTGGGGAGAGGGCGGGGGAGGAAGAAGCTGGTTGTTACTTGCAGTTTTGCTTCTTCTACTCTTTCCTTGGAGGAAATGCATAATTGACATAGTTAGTAGGTGGTATCTTATTACAAGTAAGAATCTTCAAGATTGTATAGAGCTATAAAGGTGACCTTCCCCAAGAAGGCATGCATTAATTCATTCAACAAGCTTTTATTATGTGCTGTGGAGGTCTTGACTTCTGCTGCCCTTGTAGTCTTGGTCAATGTACTTTAATTTTTCCACCACATGACACGTGTCACATGGACAACTCAAACCACCTAATGCATTCTACAAGCTCCCAATTTCTGATCTAACAAATTACCTGATCTTCCAACTTTAAAAAAAAAAAAAAAAAAAAAAATCTGCCAAGAAAACTATCTCATATCACTCTGGACAATGAGAAAATTACAAAGTCAATTATCTGAGAAAAAATGGAAGGATTTTGCCTATTAAAAATGCCTTTAAAAACCATTGGGTGGTCTAAATGACTAAAGTTATAGGTGGGATAATTCCTGGGGGCTACTCTTTCCCTGTCAAAGACAACATGGCAGAAACCCTGAGGTTTCTCAAGAAAAACACTGGATTCTTTTGTCAGAGACTCAGTCAAGGAAGGCTTGCTACAGCTTTGCTGATGTGGATTGCAGTCCAGGATGCCATCACCAACTCATCTCTCTCACTCAAGTGTTCCTCAGTCTCTGCCAGCTACTTCTCATACTTTCCAGGCACTCGGTGTTGAATACTCTCCTGGCATCTGCTACTCAGAAAACCCAAACTAACACAAGAAATATATAATGTATTCAACATTATGAGAAAATTCTCCAAAATATATTAAGAGAAGGAAGGAACAAAGGTTGAGTAGAGTAGGCAAAGTGTTAAATTTGATGTTAAAATAAAAGAGATGATCAAAACGCAAATGCATGTTGCTTCATACAGATAGAATAAGAGTTTCAGCAGAAAATGTAAGGCAGATGAAAGACTCCAAGGAGATGAGAGTCTGTTTTCATCTATATGTTTATACACATGTCTGATTGTTAACTGAGTGAAAATATTATATGTAACTTTTTTAAAATAAAAAAGATACAACATCTTGGTAAACAAATTCCAGTTTTGTGGGTTTTGGTCTCTCTGGAATTTGTGACACAAATTTTCAATAAAGAATTTACAGATTGGAAAATATCCCTTGTAAGTCATAAGAAGACATCAATCACTCCAGTCAGTTGTAAGCTAGAAAGCCACAGCGGGGACCCGCCTTACAAAGCTGTGAAAACTACTTAACACCCTTCTAACAGGCCTCTCCCACCAGAGTACACACAGTCATATCAACAGAGCCTCCATTTAGAATCCAAGCTGACATGTTTCTCTGGACTTGAGTCTTTTCTGCATTTAATTGTGTGACTTTACAACCCCTGAGTCTAATTCACAAATCCTAAAGATGGCAGATTTAGATACTTTTATCATGACCTGAATTAATCTGCACTCATAAAGATGGTTATTTAACAAAACTGCTGTTTCCAAGGTGGATACATCATTTACAGCTCTGAGATGGACTTCTCATCTATCCCAAGCCTGTCTGCAAGATTATGACACTTCCAAGAATGGAATTCATACTGTCAACAGCCATGCTTTATTAATAGGCTTGATAAATGAAATATGTTTCAGAGATAGACAATTCATCATCTCAAGTATCATTTCATACTAGGACAGGCAAAGAGAATTTTTGAATCTTGATTTGGAAGAAAAATAATGTGCATTACAAAATTAAGTTATTCAATAAAAAATCATCTAATATATTTGGGAAAATACAAAGGGAGTTTTACATGGTGTTATAATGCAGAAAATTCAGACATACTATTTATTCCAAGACACAAAAAATTATCTACCATGTCTGCATTATGATGTTTCTTTGTTCTGTACAGTTTTACCCTCTGGAAATCTTTCCCTGTTAAATTTCTGAAAGCTCTAGAGCCCTTTTGGAGGATAGCTTTTCAGTAAATGTCCTTTGGTGACATCTCACTGCATCTAGGTCCTGTGTTGTGAATTGCACATCATGACCTCTCTTTCAATACAATTAGATGTGAACTAAGTATGTGTGTGGTGTGTGTGTGTGTGTGGTTTTAGGTTTTTTTTACCAATTAAGTCTTGAAATCCACTAGAACATAGAGGAGGCCTCACAAGGCTCCCAATACCTGGCATGAAATATATGTTCAAAACTATTGACTTCCCCTGTCTGTGTGTGCTTTCTTTCTTAGTTCAGAATGCATTTTTCTGTCCTGGAGCTATCCACACAGTTATAGTTTTGTCTGCTCTTGGTTGCCTTTTCAGTAGACATGAAGAAGTCAAACAAACCTACTCTTTCTATGTCTTCAGGTCATGTTTTGCAGCCAGGTTGAAGTTAGTATTCATGAGTCTGACTGTGGACAGGAGACCCTGTTTTTCAGAGAACGCAGTTGATCTCATGGTACTGTTCAAATTGCTGGTAGTGTTTTAGGATCAAAAGGTAATCTACAGAGAGACTTTCTCCACTAGTAACAGAACACAGCCATGCTGAGAGCAAGGCTGTTCAGCACACTCATGCTGGGCAACACTCTCCAGGGCTCTGGTTAACTCCCACCAGCACTGACAAGGAAAATTCAATTAATGTACAAGGAATAAGAGCACCTGATAGTTAAATATCTGTTGAATTCTTTGGCAAGGACATCAGGTACTATCATAAGCTATTTAATTTCAAGTTTTGATTCATTACCTGAACATTGCTGTATGATAATTTAAAAACACACAAAACGTAGTAAATTTGTTCCACATAAAATTTAAAGAGCACTTGTTAATCCCACAGGGTAAGAATAAAACCACTATCATGATTTTTAGCCAAACTTGAAACAAGCTTTAATAATTAAATACTGATCAGGATGATGAATTCTGGCCAGATCCATTCCAGGGTTCCCAGAAAACTGCCACAAATCACATTTTTCCAGAGCTTATATAGGCAACCCATAAGGATTTGTGTTCTCCACCATCACCATGTCCAATCATGGAAAAGCACGTGTATCTTCCACCTACATGCAGTCAGGACAAGAATACTTATAAATAAACACATCTGGTACAGTTGGATCAAACAAACTTGTTCAGAGGTCTAAAAACAAACATGTGGTTTGTTACCTTATATAAACAATAGCCTCCAGCATTTCAGGAAGCATCTGTCCTTGGACAAGGGGCTTACAATTAGAGGTATTTTTGTTTTATAGATTACTTATTTACACTATTTAAAACTTAAAATAAATCTATGGCTCTCACATTATCAAGAAACTGCTTATGCTGCCTTGACATTTATGAAATATGAAAGTCACATCATCTTTGGCCCCTTATAATAGCCTTCTATTCTCAATCTACCTCTTCTCTTTCATGAACTGCACCTTTGAAGTAGTGCTCTGTGAGTGATGACACACATAAGCAGCTGAAATTAGAGTGAGCAGAGGACATTTATGAAAACTATATGGGAGGGTTTCTGAATGAGATGCCCTGAGAGCAAAGTTTGAAAAATTTATAACCTCGAACTACTTCAGAGCCTCAATGCCACACTGCTGTCCTAAAAGCACTGCCTGAGGGCATAGCTAATATTCCTTATTTCCCTAACACTTCACCAACCCTGGATAGGTAATGCTGCCAGGAATGTTGTCCCTGCTGTCCCTGAAAGAAGAATCAGTGCCTCCTCACTCCTAATCATCCATCCCCTACACAGAGTGGACTTTGTATAGGTCCTGCCTCTTCATACCACAGACGTTAAACTGAAGTTTGTGACAGAGAAGAAACTGATAACATAAAGGAGGAAGATATTTATTACCTGCATATCTATCAAGACTTGAGTCAGTTTTTGTTACTCCAAATAGACATTTTAACCTAAAAAAATGTATCATAGGACAAAAAAAAAATATATTAATCTAAACTACTTTGAAGACCTAATGTTTTCTCTTTAGTCTAAAAATTGATAAAATGATAAGCCAAAGGCTTGATAAGACTCAGAAACTTTATTGACGTAATTGGTTTGTACTATGTGGTCTTTTTAGTGGTGATAAGTTATGACATATACCCTTAAAGATGGCTGTATCCCCATATGCACTATTTAAAATGTGTCTATTTTCATAGTCAAAAATTGAATCCAAGTTACTCATATAGTACATTTTAAATAAAAATTTAATCACAAATGAAGTATTACTCTAATTATTCTTTATCAATAAAAATTTAGGTGTTAGGTGTTAGATACTGGGATAAGTGCCTAAAAGATGAGAGAAGCAGAGAATTCACCAGTCCTTCCTTCCTGCTCTGTTTCTTCCCCCAAACAGATAGCCAGGTCCCTTTCACCCAACTTAGTATTTACTCTCCTCTCTGTCCTCAGTCTTTCAAGACATCTGTGCTGAATTTTGATGGGCTACTGGCTAACTCCACCCTCAGACTCCAAGAAAACCTTATTTGCCAGAACATGATGAAAATATTATATACTTTCCTCCATCATCTAAAAAAAGAAAAAAGATTTTCACTAACATAATAAAACCATATACAATAAATACAATAACTATACACAAACATGTACATGAAAGAATTACATTGAAAATGCCCAGTGCATTTGCACTTGGCAAATTAAAAAAAAAATACTCCATTAAACATCCTATTTTGACAAGTACAAAGAGTTGTGCCAAATTCAGTTTCCATCATAACATGTTTTACCAACCCAAAACTATCTTTTGAAGTCTCTCAACTTTATACACTTTATACTTCTTTTGTGAGTTTTTTTTTTTCTGAGTCTGGTAACAAGGAAAACTACAACCATGTAGTCTTGAACTGCATGAGAGACTTGAGAAAGTTATAGTATTACCTGAGTAAATCAGAAATCTTGAGTAAACAACTTCAAAAACTTAAAAATGACAAAAAAAACAGCTGTGTGCCTTAACAGTTATCCAAGTTTCTCTGTAACTTCTTCAGCCTGAAGACCTAGAATATCTGATGGACTTTTTGTGAAGCAGGATTTTTGAAGGACTATCCTAACTTGTCTTGACAAAGTTTGGCAGTTATTTTCTTTCATGTCCTTCTTGTACAATTTGGAAAATATTCTGTCAGCAGTTGAGGCAAGGACAATTTTTTCCAGTAGGTAAATTTTGCCACAAATATACTAAATTTGATATGAAGTTTCTACAATACCCATCATCTTCTCTGAAGTAGATTGATGCTGCCAGGAACAGACATGTCTCATTGTAAACAACAACAACAAAAAAAATAAAAACAAAACAGAAAACTTATGTCATTGAAGTTTTTGAAGACTCCCTGTCTATCTAAAATATATTTCTGTTTGACCTTGAAAACAAACCTATAATGACTACAAATTTTATTGTAATAGGTGACTAACTACTAACCGGAATTTCTTAATATTCTAAATAGTTTGTAATAATAACTTTCAAAGACTACAATTTTGCACTGTATCATTACATGAGCTGTGCAGGTACAATACCTTGAACAAGAATAAAAAATGTATGTGCAGTTTGTTCTAACAAAAAAAAACTTAAATTAGTATCACTATACAAAAATATTTCAAGCAAGAGTAGAAACATTTATACAATATAACAAAAATAACCTTATGTTTGTATCAATATACAAAAATCCATATCAATGTAAAAAGCTAAGACTAGCAGTTGCAGTTTTTATTTAAAGGTAGATTCAATAATTTGCCCTTTTATCCTATTTCTATATCCCACCTTTTTCTTCTTAGAATGATATCACTGATTCTAATCTCCTTTGTTTAGGTTTTTATCTGATTCTTACCAATAATAACTTATAAGCAACCCCTCTAAACAATGGCAAATATCCATAACCCACTTAATGACCAAAAACCACCCACTCTACCTCTTGGGGATATAGATGTTATGTTCTTAAAATTACTTACTGCTGCATGGAGATGGCAGCATTTTGAGAGAATTGAAAAAAAATGGAATAATTTTCAAGTCCACTACCACAACATGGGAGCAGCCAAGCCCTGGGCACATACCTGGGAGGTCAGAGGGTGTCATCCACACCTTCAGGCCAAGCAGAGACTTCGGCACTCCCAACCCAGGCCCTAAAATGGGGTGCAGCTTCAGCATTGCAACTTCATGGGAGCAGCCCACCCTCTGAACACACAGCAGATTAAGAGCACCCAGACCAACAACTGACTAAGAGCTAACCAAGAACTAATGAAGAGTGAATTGAGGAAACAATGGACAGACGCCAGTGCAAGAATACATACAATAATATAAAGATCAGCAAGACACAACCAGAAGAAGCAAGTGATTCTATAGCTTCAAGACCTGAACATAACAATGAAGAGGAAACAGAAGGAAACTACATCAAAAACACCTTTATGAAGATTATAGAAGCCTTAAAAGAGGATATAAAAAATTTTGTTAAAGAAATAGAAGAAAATACAAACAAAAAAAATGGAAGAGATGAACAAATTCTTGAAAGAATACAAAGAAAACAAAGAAAAGAAAAATCAACAAATGAAAGAAACATTCCAGGAACTAAAAATTAAAATAGAAGCAATAAAGAAGGCACAAAATCTGAAGAAATGAAATGGAACTACAGATACAAGTATAAGCAACAAAATCCAAGAGATGGAAGAGAGAACCTCTGGAATGAAAGACTCAACAGCAGAAATAGGTACATCAGTCAAAGAAAACACTAAACCCAAAAAAGCCATAACAGAAAATATTCAGGAAATTTAAGACACCTTGAAGATATCCCCCTGAGAATAATAGGAATAGAAGAAAAACAATAACAGTTCAAAGGTACAGATAATGTATCCAATAAATCATAGAAGAAAACTTTCCCAACCTAAAGAAGAAAATGCCCATAAAGACACAAGAAGCTTACAGAACACTAAATAGATTCGACCCCCCAAAAAAATCTGCTTGCCATATAATAATCAAGCCACAAAACATACAGAACAAAGAAAAAATATTAAGAGCTGTAGTTGCATGAATTCAGGTTGTAAAAAATGAGACCAAGAGCCAAATATAGGGACAAGGCTGAAATACCAGAGAGAAAAAGCACCATAGTCAGTTCTCACCCATCTGTCTTGCAACTTCCTTAGCCTCCTCCTAGTCTCCTAGTAATTTCTGCCTGTTGCTTCTACCAGTCAATTCTGTGTCTTCTGGGTTTCTATAAGCCTTTATATACCCTATCCCATCCAGGTTAGGATTAAGAGTGTGTAGTGTTGAACTCACAGAACAGAAGTACTGTCTCTGGAGTTATGGGATTAAAGGTGTAGGGCACCTGTACTGTGACTAAAGGTGTGTATGATTGACTCTCAGCTGTTTATCCTTGTACTCAAGGATCAAGAGTTCCTTCAGCAATCTGCATAGGATTTGATTGTATGCTGTCTCTGATGTTTCAGGATTTATTAATTATCTAACAAATGTTGACAAAGAGCTGCAAAGGAAAAGGGCCAATTTACCTATAAAGACAAACCAATCAGAATAACACCAGACAATTCAATAAAAACAATGAAAGCAAGAAGGTCCTGGTCAGAAGTTATAAAGACACTAAAAGAGCATGGTTATCAACCCAGACTACAATACTCAGCAAAACTATTAATCACCATAGATGGAATAAGCAAGGTGTTTCACAACAAAGACAGATTGAAACAACACCTATCCACAAATCTGCACTAGAGGGAAAATTACAACCTAAGAAACCCAGATATAGCTATGAAACCAGAAACAATCTATATTTTCACAGAAGAAAAGACCAAGGAAAGGAAATACATATAAGCTACCACCAAAAATAACAGGGAATAACAATCAAGGGTCATTAATATTCCTTAATATCAATGGACTCAATGAACCTGTAAAAAGACACACCCTAACATTATGATACAAAAACAAAAGCCAACCTTCTGCTGCATACAAGAAATATATCTCAAATTCAAAGACAGGCACAGACTCAGAGTAAAGGATTGGGAAAAGATTTTACAATTCAATGGCCCCAAGAAACAAGCTGGGGTTGCCATCCTAATATCTAACAAAGTAGACTTCAAACTAAAATCAATCAAAAAAAAAAAACCAGGAAGGACATTACTTAGTCATCTCAGGAAATATCAATCAAGATGAGATCTCAAACCTAAATATTCCTCTAGTATAAGGTCACCCTCATATGCAAAAGAAACACTATTAAAGCATAAACCCCATATCAAGTGTCATACTCTAATAGTGGGAGATTTCAATATCCACTTTCACCCTTAGATAGGTCAACCAGACAAAGACTGAACAGAGAAATAAGAGATCTAATAAGTGTTATGATGCAAATGGACTTAATAAATATTTACAGAAGCTTTCACCCAAACACAAAGGAATATAGATATTTCTAACCACCCCATGGAACTTCTTAGAATTTAATGAAAATGAATCCACAATATCCCCAAACTTATGGGGCACAATGAAAGCAGTGTTAAGAGGAAAATTTATAACACTAGATGCCTATATGAAAAACCAACAGAAATCTTACAGAACAAAATTAAAAGTAGTGCCATTTTGAAAATCTATACTCCAGAAAAATGGATAATCTAGAAGTAATGCCAGCTTTCTGGACAGGTACCACTTACCAAAATTAAATCAAGATCAGATTAACAACTAAACAGACCTATAAACACAAACAAAATTGAGGCTGTCACTAAAAGTCTCTCAAATGAAAAAAAGCCCAGGCACAGATGGTTATAGTGCAGAATTCTACCAGACTTCCAAAGAAGAACTAATATCAATATTCCTCAAACTGTTTCATACAGTAGAAAATGAAGGTGTACTGCCAAATTATTTTAGTGAGGCCACAATAACCCTAATACCCAAGCTATTCAAAAACACAACAAAGAAAGAGAATTACAGACAAGTTTTCCTCATAAACATTGATGCAAAAATTCTCAGAAAAAAATCTGGCAAACTGAATACAATATAAAAAAAAAAAGTCATCCACTAAGATCAAGTAGGCTTCATCCAAGAAATGCGGGGATGGTTCAACATATGAAGAATTGTAAATTTCTTCCATCATATACACAAATTGAAAGAAAAAAAACCACATGATCTTCTTCTTAGATGTTTAAAAAAACCTTTGACAAAATCCAACACTCCTTTATGGTAAAAGTACTGGAGAGATCAGGAATACAGGGAAAATACCTACATATAATAAAGGCATTTTACAAAATGCAAATGGCCAACATCAAACTAAATGGAGAAAAACTCAACACAATTCCACTAAAATCAGGAACTAAACAAGGCTGTCCCTTTTTCCCTTATCTATTCAGAATAGTTGTTGAAGTTTTAGCTAAAGCAATAAGAGAACTAAAGGAGATTAAGGGGATAGAAATTGGAAAAGAAGAAGTCAAACTATCTCTATTTGCAGATGATATGATTGTATACATAAGTGATCCACAAAATTCTATCAGGGAACTTCTACAGCTATAAATACCTTGAGGAATGTAGCAGGATACAAGATTAACTCAAAGAAATCAGTAGCCCTTCTATGCACTAAAGATAGAAGAGCTGAAAAAGAAATAAGGGAAACATTACCTTTTATAATAGCTGCAAATAGCATTAAATAATCTCAGCATAACTCTAACCAAAGATGTAGCAGATCTGTTTGACAAAAAGCTTCAAATCACTGAAGAAAGAAATTGAAGAGGTTATCAGAAAATGGAAAGATACCCCATGTTCCTGGATAGGTAGGTGTTGTAGTAAGTTTTCCGGGTGCTTTTGGGCCCAGAGGTTTTGGAAACTGGTCCACAGTGGCTTTTGTCCCCCAAAGAAATGAATCAGACACTTATATACATTACACTGTTTGGCCCATATCTTAAGCACATTACTAGCTAGCTCTTTCATCTTAAATCAGTCCATTTCTACTAATCAACCCACCACGTGGCTCAGCCCGTGGCTCACCTATATCTCTTACATGTCTGTCTTCTTCAGGGGTCAGATGAAGACTGACTAACTCCACCCTCCTTCTACCTGCTAGTGCTCTGATCCTCCACCCACTTCTATGGTGCTCTACATAGGCCAAACCAGTCCTTTATTTACAGCATACAGAGAGCATTTCCACCACAGGTTGAATCAACAGAGTAAAAATGGCAAACTTACCAAAAGCAATCTACAGATTCAATGCAATCCCCATCAAAATCCCAACACAATTTTTTTTACCAACCTGGAAAGAATGATACTCATTTTATTTGAAATAATAGGAAAGCCAGGATTACCAAAACAATTTTGTTCAACAAAAGAACCTCAGGAGGTATCACTATCCCTGACTTCAAGTTATACTACATAGCTACAGTAATAAAAACAGCCTGGTACTGGCATAAAAAGAGATTTGTGGGTCAATGGAATTGAATTGAAGACTCTAACATTAATCCACACACCTATAAACACCTGATTTTTGACAAAGAGACCAGAAATATTTGATGGAAAATAAATAGTATATTCAACAAATTGTGTTGGCATAACTGGATGGTAGTATGCAGAAAAATGCAAATAGAACTAAACCTATCACCCTGCACAAAACTCAAATCCAAGTGAATCAAAGACCTCAACATAAAACCAGCTACACTGAGCCTGATAGAAAAGAAAATGGGAAATACCCTCCAATGCATTGGCACAAGTGACCACTTCCTAAATATAACACCAATACACAGACGCTAAGAAAAATAACCAATAAGTGGGACCTCCTGAAACTGAGAAGCTTCTGTAAGGCCAAAGACATAGTCAATAGGACAGAAGACAACCAACAGAATGGAAAATAATTTTACTAACCCAACAAATGACAGAGGACTGATCTCAAAAATATAGAGAATACTCAAGAAACTAGACCCCCAAATTCTAAATAACCCAATTAAAAAATGGGGTTCAGAACTAAAAAAGGATTTCTCAACAGAAGACTTACAAATGACTGAAAGCCACTTAATAGTGCTCAAAATCATTAGCAATTAGAGAAAAAAAAAAAGAGGAGATGCCAATTTACACCTGTCAGAATGGGTGAGATTAAAAACACAGATGACAGCCTATGCAAATGAGGATGCAGAGCAAGGGGAACATTACTCCACTGTTGGTAGGAGTATAAGCTTGTTCAGCCACTCTGGAATGCAGTATGGCAGTTTCTCAGAAAACTGGGAATCAATCACCCCAAGGATCTAGCAATATCAATTTTGGGCATATACCCTAAAGATGCACATTTACACCCCCAAATCATTATCTCAACTATGTTTATAGCAACATTATTTGTAATAGCAAGAACTTGGAAACAGCCTAGATGCCCCTCAACTAAAGAATCAATTAACAAACTGTGGTACATCTACACAAAGAAGTACTACTCAGCAGTAAGAAAAAAAAATGATATCCTAAAATTTGCAGGCAAATGGGTAAATCTGGATAATATCCTCCTGAGTGAGGTATCACAAATCCCAGAAAGATAAGGAGGGGATGTACTCACTCATTAGTGGACTTTATTTTTACCTGTTGGGGTTGACCTTTTTTAAACCTATTTTATATCCTAGGTAATTAATACAATCTCCTTTTTGTATTTTTTTAAAGTACAATTTGTAATCCTCAAGAAAGTGAAATTCTCTTTACTTTTTCAAATATTTTCTCTAAGATATCTACATTTGAATCACTTAATATGGTATTATTCATATTATGGCAAATTATAGAGTGAACATACTGATTACAAATTATTTCCAATTGCTGTTATATTGGCACAGGGTGGGGCTATTTAACATTCTCTGTGGGAGAATCTTCCACTAATATCTTTTAACAGGCTAAGAAGTATTATAAGTAGGTATCATGAAGGCAAATTTTCTTCTATGTTGTTTTTGCAATGATATAGTTTAAAAAGCAATTTTTAAATCAATTCCTATAATAATCCATCTTGTAGATAATAGGGAAGGTAAGAGAAAGCTGTAAAGAGCCCATTGGAGAAATCACATTATTAACAGATCTTAGATCTGTTACCATTCTCTATTTTCCAAATTTCTTTTTTAATAACAAATACAAAAGGATTCCAAGTACTGAACTCTTCTTCAGCCATTTAGCTGCTTTTGTACAAGCTGTTCTAAAGTCTTTAATTTTTCAGATGTTAAATACCATTGTTCTTCTCAGACAGTTTTGTCAGTTAACCATGTTAAAGGTAGGGCTTTTGGGATCTTTGCAAAATCAGCAGCTGTTGTTCCCTGTTTAGGTACAGCCTGAATGGTTGGTGACTGTTTCATATAACACTTTTCAATATTTTAATATTTTTCCCAGAAATATATATTAGTTTATATTTTTTAAAGATTGTAAGAATATGAATCTGGATATTTCTTTGCTTTAACAAAACACATTTCCATAAATTAATTGCTTTATTAGAAACATATGACTTTATTTTTCTCTCTTTTCTTCTGGCTGTACATATTTGGCCAATTTTGCACTTTGTTTTACCTGAGATAACATTTTAATCCCTAAAATCTGATCATTTATCTCTAAAAGAGGCTAGTTTGGATGCCTAGATTCTGATGCAATTATTGTCACATCTGCCCCTGTGTCTGAAAGACCCTCAATTACTGTTGCTGGGTCCTAATAGTTCCCTCATAGGAGGGTGTGAGAAGATTCAGTGTCAATGACACAGACCCTGAGAGTCAGTTGAAAAGCAAAGGACTAACTCAGTTATTCCACAATGGGGAGAGCCTTATATTCTTTCCTTTCAGTATCCAGGCTGTGTCATGATTTGACGATATTGCCTGGCTGTCCCTCATTGGCTGGGCAGAATTAGGAGATCTGACAACTTATGTTGCTAGGCAGATTCTGTGTAACCAGAAACTCTATTGCTCCAGGTTGGCTCATAAGAAAGTATATTATGTGCATGCCTTGGCAACTAGTTTGTGCCAATTTCCTTGACCCTATGAGTCTATCTTACTACAAATTACAATATAATTTATTAGTATTATTAACTTTGTGTTTAATTATTTATAGAAGTTAGCCAAGATATTTACTTCATTGTTTCTCCTGAAAATTTTGTTTTATCTTCTAAAGCTGTTCTCTAATCCAGAGCAGTATGTTTTTTGTTTTGTTTTGTTTTTTTGTGATAGGTATTAGGTTCTTTAATTGCTCTGGAGAGAGTTTCCCCTTGGTGACAGGAAATGACTGAACCAAATTTGACATGGGAGTCTATGAAAGGCCCTCCAAAGCATTTCCTGATGGCATAGAGTTACCTTGTCTGTCCCTTGTTGATTTGTTTTTATTTGTCCAATGTTGGTCTTTCTCATGCCTTCTATATACTCCAGAAGGCAAGAGCCTTCTCTTTGAAGCATTCATATATATATATGAAATATATATATATACATTATTTTTAGAAATACCCTGTTTAGAATCCCTTTTTAGTTAACCTAGTTTACCACAATTAAAACACTTGACATTTTAATTTTTCTTCAAGCTTTTGGAAATCACCTCTCTTATTCAAGGAACATCCTGGTTATAAGATTCAATATTGACTGTGTTTTGAATCCATTACTCAACATCATTCTTAATAGTCAGAACCTGAAAAAAACCTAGATGTTCCTCAAATGAAGAATGAATTTAAAAATTGTGGTACATTTACACAATAAAATACTACTTGGAAGAAAAATATAGCATCCTGAAATTTGCAGGCAAATAGATGAATCTGGAGAGTATCATGCTGAGTGACGTAACACAGAGTAAAAAAGATAGGCATGGTATATACTCACACATAAGTACATTTTAGACATAAAGCAAAGGCTAACAAGGCTACAATTCACAAACTCCAAGCAGCTAGGTAACAGGAGAAACTTAAAAGGGACATCCATGGATCTGTCTGGGAAGGGGAAATAGAGAAGATCTCTCAAGTTAATTGGAAGCAAATGTGGGAGCAAGCAAGGGGAGGCAGGAAGAGATTATGAGAGAATGAGATGGTTGAGTGGGAGGAGCAACAGAGAGGGAGAAGAAATAGATATCTTAATTGAGGGAGCCATTTGTTTGTAAAAGAGAAAACTGGTCCTAGGGAAACATTCAAGAACTCACAAAATGTCCCCAGGTAGGATTCCAAGCAATAGTAGAGAGAGTGCCTAAACAGGACTTCCCCTATAATCAAATGAATGACCATTCTAATTGTCATTATAGAACTCTCATCCAGCAATTGGTGGGGGTAGAAGCACAGATCCATAGCTAAGCATTGTGTTGAGTTCCCAGTCAAGCTGAAGAGAGGGAGGAGAGAGCATATGAGCAAAGGGATCAGGATTATGAGAGGGAGAACCACAGAGACAATTGACCTGAGCTTTTGGGAGCTTACTGACTCTGAAAAGACAGCTGAGGAACCCTCATGGAAAGGAACATGTCTTCTGAATGTAGAGGATAGTTGAACAATGTGGGCAGTTTGTAGAGCCTGTTAAAGTAGGACCAGAGTTTATTCCTGGTATAAGAATTGGCTTCTCAGAGCCCATTTCCTACAGAGGAACAACTTACTCAGCATTGATACTGGGGGAGAAGGACTGGAACCTACCTCAACTGGATATGCTAGACCAAACTGACTCACCTTGGCATTCCTTGTCCTCCTTGGGAATAGATGGGGGTATGGGGTGAGGGGGGAGGCTGAGGGAGTACTGGCAAGAGGGGAGGAAGGGGGAACAGTGGTGGGTATGGAAAAAAAAACTTTTTAAATTGAAAACCACTTTTTATTTTTTAAAAAAGAGTGTGAAGTAGAAACCTTAGAGAAGAGACTTTTGGAATGATGGAATAGATATTTAGATATTAGAGATTTGGAGATCTTTTGTTTGTACAGTGACAGAAGTTGTTACCATATGAGAGAATTAAAAAACTAAGCCTGACAATCTTTAGCCATTTATTCATACTGATGCCAAACTGTTTATAGTTTGAGGAGGAGAGACAGAGGGTCGCAAAATCTTAATTCTGCAGGAGGGAAAAAATTCTACAAGCCCCAAGAGGGATCTTAGAAATAGTGCACTGACCCAGGCAGGCTTAGAGAAGGGACAGAGAGGGCAGATTTGAGGGACAGGAGAAAAAACTCCGTAAGAGAACTGAGACAGAGAACAGTGTCATAGAGACCAGGAAGAGCTTAATGAACTGGACTATAGATCTTACTGGAAGATAAGAAAGCTCTAGGAAGAACTGAAAGCAAGGAGAAGTATATTGAAAAGAATTTCAATCCATGGCATCCCCAAGCAGAATCAAAAACTTCTCTGAGAAAATATCCCAGATCACAGAAAGCTATCACTTTCCATGTAACTCAGGACCCAGTAGGGCAACAGGAGCTTCCTGGTACACAAGTATGGCTTTGTAGTAATAGTAGACAAATCAGACATGACCAAAATACCACTTATCCAATAGAGAGAGAGATGCTCACCTGGGCATAGATGCCCAGAAGGAGATAGCAGTCCAGAGAGATTGAGAGAATGTAAGAGGCAAATGGTCAGAGCAGGAGGAAAAGCAGACTCTAGAACTTGTAGTGAAATTTAGTGGGTAACAGAAACCAGCTGAAACAAATGTTTCATAAATAAGGAAAGTCAGATCAGCACATTGGTTTGGAGAAGCTGAGTCCAGTGGAAACTTGGTCCTTGGCACCAGATGAATGGAAAAAATAAAATAAAAGGAGTACATGACTCCTCCCAAGAAACTTTGTTCTTAGTGTTTCTTATGGATATAAGGGAGAGCATAAGCAAAGGCATCTGGAAGTGTCCAGACAAAAGTGGGCTATGTGAGGAGGTAAGAGGGGAAGATGGGAGAAGGAGAGAACCCAGGGCCCACACTGCCAGGAGCAAGCAGATCTGGAGACTGGTACTGCCAAATGACTGTGTCATACAACAAAGGGAAGTTGGTGGAATTCTTGATTGGAAGGGCCCAATCAAGCCACTTCCCCAACTTCCCCCAAGGCTAGAGAGTTTAAGGTAGGCGGCGTTATGACATGTCAGCTAGGAGGACACTCTAACTAAGAGAGATTTGACATGTTAAATAGGTGTTAGTCAGCCACTGTCCTATGTTTTGAGACCTAACAAAACCCAGCTTTGTACGGTCAAAATGTTCTTGCAACACATGTGAAACACATGGACAAAGTCAGCTCAGGTGCCTGAAGTTGTATCCCTGAACGTACTCTAGTTCTATGGAATGAATCACACAGACATGGGATTGTGGGTCTCAGGTATTTGCTTCAAGGAGACTTGACTACTGTCAAGTTTCAAACCTGGAACAAACAGCCAAGGTATCTATCTAGCACACCAAAGCTGGACATGGCCAGGTTTTCCCAGCATCTCTCAGTCCCTTACCTGTTATAGGGTATACCTCACATGCCCTGCCTTCTACCCTGAACTCTCCACCCCAGGGACTGGGATGCCTTTCTATCAGAGGCTCTTCCATACATAATCCAACCATATTTTGTTACCTACCACTTTTTGTACCTTTGGCCTCCTGGCTACTATACTTGGTTCCTCCTTTGGCTTCCTGCCTACTGTACCTGGTTCCCTCTCTTCCCTCTTTCTCCCCTAACTCCTATCTTATATGGCCCAGCTCAGTCTGATCATGTCCACTCTAGATTCTCCCAAATATCTCTGCCTCTGACTATGCTTTCCCACATATCTATAATAAACTTTCTCCTCCAACATATCTGGAATCTGTCATTTCCTTTCTTTTTCTTTTTATTTCATCTTGTTTTTCATTCACTCACAAGATGACAATTTGAGAAATAGGCAGTGTGAAGGGAAGCTGAGGCAGTTCAGCATAGCAGCATGTCTTTGAAAAGGAAGTAGAGGAGGATCTAGTGATCTCAAAGAACACATTCAGGTGTGTGCTTCCTTTGAGTAACCTTGTGCTTCCCATTATGCAAGGAAAAATGACTAAAGCAGATATCTGAAGCAAATTTTTTTCAGTAAAGCTCTTTAAAGTTCTGCTGAGCCCTTAACTCTGACATTCCTGTGTAAGAAAGGTGTGTGTGAGGCATGCATATTCATACACCACATGCACAGTTTTGTCCATCAGCAAAGCCACTGCCTGTAGAGTAGAGCTGTCCAAGGAAAGTGAAAGATTTGCCTTCACTAAGGTTGCTCATTGTGTTGCAACTGTATTTCTGGACTTTTCTTATCACAGTGTGATGTCCATTTGCACACCATATTTTTTCTAGTGACTGAAAAGGAATGGAAGCAGCTTGGCAGCCTGCATGGCAGTGCAATCATTTATTTCTCACAGTGCTCAGTCCTAGGCATTCCCATTGAGCACAAGTCCTTTGAAGTGCATGGTGCATGTAATTCATCTGACAGAGGATTGCACTGGAGTCCATCTACATTAAGCCCAAGTTTGAACAAGCATCAGAATACCCACCCACCCAGAATTGGCAGCTGACTTTTTGCTCCTGTGCTATTTTTTGGAAGACATTTTTTTTTGCTACATATTTTATTAATTTTTGATGTAATGTTTTTTTCTATACTTTTGACAGTATTTCATTTTTTATGTCTCAAAATCTTCATATATATGCTCTTAGGCATTGTCAAGTATTGTCTCAGTTTATATTTACAATCTACTCATCAAGAAAGCAAGGGAATACTTTTGAAAATTTCTGAACTTCTTTGACATGTGAGGATGGCTAAGGTCTTTGGGTCTCTCTCTATAATTTGTGTAAATGTATTTCAAAATTTGAGTTGACTGACTTAAGGTACAATCTGCAGTGACTTTCTAAGTGAAAAATTCTCCTATAAAGAAATCTAAAAAGTGGGAGGTAGTGAAGATAATTTTGAAACAAAGATCAAGAATGCTGATTTCCATTAGTTCTATATGGCAAGCATTCAAATATAGTGGTCCTGACTTTTAACTTCCCATCTGCCAGAACCCAAGTTAGGATTTGCTATTTTTAATTCCAGATGAAAATCTAAGTAAACCTGGCCTAAGAAACACCAAGGGTGATTTAATAATAAAGTAGGACAGGGCCACTGCTAACAGTTGGCATCAGGGCATAAAAACACAGAGAATATAAAATGTAATAGCAATTGGGAAAATGTAATACAATTCGGCGAAAATGCAATTAAATCAGGTTGGATAAATAGCTTCCAGGACATAATAGCAAGAAGAGAGAGTTCATTTCAATGAAGTGAAAATGGTAAAAACTGAATAAATAATTTAAAGCTGGAAATGAAAAAGTTCCGTGTGGAGTTTAGAAGACAATTGAGCTCATCTGACCTTGTGCAAGTCTGTTAACCTCTGGGGGCCTCAGTTTCCTTATTAGGAGAAAGGGAGGGGAGGAGGGAGGGTAAGACTACTGATCTCCAAGGTCTATTCAAATTCTGAATTTCCCTCCTGGGCTTGGAGGAAATGGAAATGTAGGCCATGGACACATTAGTGGCTCTGGAAGGAAAAAAAAAGTGCACATAGACAAACTGTGAATTTGGTTTCACAGAAAGCCCTGATTTTATCTGCCTTTGTTTTTCTTTTTAAAAATAAAAGATAAGAATAAATGTCTGCAGTAATTGAATTTCTGCTTCCATATTTTCCTGGCTAGTTTTCCCTTATCTAGGGTTACAAGGAGAGGCTGAGTGCATGCAGATAAAGCAGTGCACGTGGAGAATGCCAGGCTTGCAGCTCCCACGCGCACACTCTCCCCATTTTTCTACCCATCTGCTACTTTTCCTACCTAATCCTCTGGAGAAGAGAAGCTAGGTGGGTGCTAATCAGCAGCTGGGAAAAGGGGAACGCTGTGTTCTTGCAAACTGGATGGATTATGCATCCCAGATCAATCAAACAAGGCCTCCTGTGAGTGCTGCTTAGGGTTTAACTGAGTTGGCTGGGAAGTCATGCTAAAAACCACTCCCACGAAACAGACACCAGTCAGAGATCAGGGGTATGTGACATTTATCAGGTATTCATAAACCCAGGAGGTATTGATAGAAACAAATGTTTCTAATCTTTCTCCTTTAGTGATATTTTTCTTTGTTACAAGTGACGTACAAGGTATTAAGCATCACTGTCATTTGTATCTTCACGCACATTTTGATTACAGTGTTTTTTTGTTTCTAGTCTCCCTTCCCTGTCCTTTTGACCCACTCCCAGTCTGTCTCTTCACTCTCTCTAGTAGGCCCTGATCCATGCTATGTTCATGTCACTTGTACTCCAGTGCCTATCTTTCCCCTACCCGCTTCTTAAGATCTTTTTCTACTTTCACAGCATGTACCCATAGCCTCACACACACATATAAACACATTTGTAAAAATAATGCATAGGATCCTCAGGTAAGAGAAAATGGGGTATTTGTCTCTCAGAGTTTTACTGCTAAATAAAATTCCTCTGTATATCATCTTGATGTTGGAATTTGTTTGTTTTTTGTCTGCAATACAAATGACACAGGGGTAATCTATCCTATGTGCTTCCTTGTAATAGGGATGTATTTCCTGCCTTTCTCTAATCAAACATAGCTTATTAGGACATAATACCAAGAGACACCCCAAAAGGATCTCATGTCCTGGAAACATACCCTTCCTTACCTCTATTGTGGAAAAGCAGTCCAATTTCCCCTTGGAAGTCTGGAGCAATCACCCCTGCTAACACGAAATTCCTTTGTTAGCCAGTTTAATATAGGACACAAAGAGCCCAAACAAGCCAGTAGAGAAATTGTAGATTCGAATTCAAAGGAATGCTTCCTGGCTGAAGCACTTTCTCTTTTGGAACCAAAACTGTTCAGCATGCAAAGATCACATCATATCATGTGATCAGGAAGGAAAGTTCTGCTAGTAGGTCTGTGAGGCCTTGGTACTAATTCTCTCTCCACCCCCTGACTCCTGCAACTGTGACTTGTAATTATGGAGGAAGCTGCTGTATTATGGTTTCAAAGGCTGATTCACAGCATCTGTAGCCGCCCAGAGAACCATGCCACAGCCTTTCCCAGCTACTGACCCCTAGCTGACTTTGTAAATGTGTCTTTTAAAGACCATTCTACTATCAATAACCCAGGCCCTGGACTTCTATTCTTCAGGAACAAGCCATAAAGCCATAGGCTAATGCATGAGGATAGCAAGCATTCATATTAAGAGTAAAAATCAAAAACAATTGGACAACTTCTTTATCTAAGTTACTTATGCCATGTGTACCTACTTAGGCCCAATCACATAAACACCACTTCCATTAGATGATGAATCTCTCTTAAGCATGTTAAACTTTATGACTTGGTTGGTAATATAACATTCAGCTCATGACAAGTAACTCAGGTCACATGGTAACCTGGTAGCCCATTATGAAGCATTCAGTTTCAACAAAAACCCAATATCAGGCCAAAGGAAGAATAGTTTGCAGATCATGGCAAAGTCGTGCCCAAAAATCAATAGCTTTTACAGTGGTTCACCTATGGAGGCCTGCCAACATGTCAAACAATTTCCCTTTCTGCCAATCATAACTGAAATATCATTAGGTGTGCTCTATCATGGCCCAAGTATCAGAGCCTATGCAGCAGCCTAGACCTTCAGAAGGGCCTTATTCAGTTCCATGCCCTACCCAAAACTAGCACCTTTCTGAGTCACTTGATATATAGACCAGAGGAACACTCATAAATGAGGAAAACTTTGCATTCAAAATCCATATAGGGCCATTAAGTGCTGTGCTTCTTTCTTAGGGGTAGTAAAACCCAAGTACAATACTTTATACTTGACCTTAAAAGAAAATAACTCCTTATGCCCCACTGAATTACCAGAACTTAACTGAAACTAAAAGATCTTTGAATTTTGAGCAAATTTATTTCCTATCCTCTGTTGCACAAATATTTTACAATCAAATCCAGAGTGGTTGCCACTTCATGCTCACATGATCCAATCAGAACAGTATCATCAATATAAGAGACTAGTATAATATTTTGTGGAAAATGGTGATCAAGATCCTGAGAACTAATTTATCTCACAGACCTGGAGAATTAACATATCCTTGAGGGAGAAATGCAAAGTGAACTGCTGGCCTTGATAACTGAAAGTAAGTTGCTTCTGGTAGGCAGTCCTTTTGGCCAAATACAAAGAATAAAAATTCTTTTAATAATTGCATACCATATACTAAACAATATGTTAATCTGCTTGAGTGAGAAAGCTACATCTGCTACAGTGGCTACTTCTGAAATCATTATTTGATGATGTTGGACAGAACCAGGTTTTATTTTCCATAATCCATCCATCTTCTTCAAAAATCAAATAAGAGAGTTAAGATTTGTTGCGATCCCCCATTCTGCATTTTTTTTCAATAGCTTCATGGTGATCCTAATCTTCTCAGTCCCTTTAAGCATCCAATACTGGCTTGGGTCCACTATTTTCCCAAGTAAAGTCAATTCTAATGGATTGCATTTGGTCTTTCCATCCATAATAGCTCTCACTCAATATGTCAGAGAATCAGTTGGGATTCTACCTCTTCTAAGTATAGCTCTTCTAATTTTGTGTTCTGGGGCTGGGGAAATAACCACAATATGAGTTCGGAGACCCACTGGACCCACCATGATTTAGTCTTTGGTTAGAACTCCATTGAGAATCTGTTCTCTGTAGTCCTACTTTAACTTGAAAGCCACAATGCTTTTGGGGGTCCGCCAGAATTAATATCAATGCAAAGCCACTGTATAGTAGGGCCTGAAAAATCTGGTATTTTGCTTATCTCAGTGTACTAGTTACAATAGTAAGAGGCTGTAGATACCTTTTGCAAAGAAGGGGCAAAAAAATTTATAGTAAAACTTTTCAGTAATATGACAAAATTCTTCCCCCTAGGAGACCTGTGATCCTTCTTTTTAAGAGTTCTGGATGTGTAAAGTGGCTCAATCATGGAAATTTGTCGAGGGCCCATGATTCTCTGTTGATTTGATTCTATAAGGCCTTCAGTTCATTTGTTCTTTACTTTTTATGCTTATGTTAAATTCAGTGGACTTACTATTTCTTTAATTCCAGGCAACATGATGATCAGTTAACCAGCACCAGAGGTTTACATATGTCAGATCATTATGTGCTGTGCTTTGTCTATGCTGTCTATTATGATAAGTGCATTCATTTAGCTTTCAGAAATTTTTGATTTTATTATCACCAGGCCCTTATTCCTATGCCAAGATTCAATTAAACTGGTTGTATTTAATTTATTAATTAAGTAACTATAATTTTCACTACAATATGTAGAATACAGAGAACAGCAATAACAAAGATCTTCAAGCATGCTGGTACCACTCTTAACAAATCTGATTCTCAACGTATTAGAGAGAGGTACATTTTCAAAATTCTTCCAGTCAATTTAATGATCTTAGAATACAATTCTAACTATGCATTAAACCCAGAATCTCTGCTTAATGGATGCTTATAGATCAATTAATGCTGATCTAGATCTAGCTTCCTTCCATCATAAGCATGCACCCTTAGAGTCTATCCTACACATATGCTTCAAATTTATACTTGATAACTTTTTATAACTTGCTAAATTCATTAGAGGTATAGTACATATCCTCATGAGTCATAATCTCTATACCACCTCAAGAAGACTGTTGAGCCTTGAGACTGGTTATAAGTCGAGAGGCTATGATGAATCAGCACTTGGGTGTATGAGTCTTGCCTGGCTTGGTATCTCCTTCAGGGAAGTCCATTCCAGTTCCACTAACAATTCAGTTAATCCACTTAGAAAGATAAAGAGTAAAATGCTACAGAAAATAGAGGTGATATTATCTGCTAATAAAGGATAGAGAAACTATTTCTTTAGGTAAAATAAACCCATGCAAATCTGAGAATTCTTTACAGGTTCTCAAAAAATTCCATCCCAGATTATCAGATCCCATTGTTTTGTGACTGGAGCCTCCATTTTAACTGCAGACATCATGGAAACTGGGACTCAGGTCTGTATAATCGATGATGCATAGATGTAATTCTTTGGGAACTTGAGTTCTTGACAGAGAAAAAAATTCTTTGTCAGGACATACTTAGGAAACGAGATTATTTATGTACCTAGAACTAGGAAATTTTATCTCTGACTTTACTATTTTGTTTTGATACTTTATCTAGAGATTCTATAAACATCAAATTACTATTATTATGTTTTTTAATTTTTAGGATATATTCAAAATTTGACTATAGAGTCAATAAGTTTCCTGTATCTTACAAGATATAAATTCAGAGGATAGACACATTTATCTTACATCATTCTTTAAATAGTTCACCTATGTATTTTCAGTACCCTATATGCTACTAAGATAGACCTTAGTAATCATAAGTTTAACTGAACTGCAGAGCCAGTTATATACACACATACACACACACACACACACACACACACACACATATATATATATATATTACTATTAAGCTCACTAGAGAAATTTATTCTTTTTTTTTTTTTTTTTTAAAAACTTTATTTATTTATTATTTATTTGCATTGGTGTTTGCCTGGAACTAGAACTACAGACAGTTGTTAGCTGCCATGTGGGTGCTGGGAACCGAACCCGGGTCCTCTGGAAGAACAGCTGGTGCTCTTAACCGCTGAGCCATCTCTCCAGCCCCGAGAAATTTATTCTTATACTTATGTTTCTTTAGAACTATTCCTGGTACTACAATCTTTATTAATTGGGTTTTTTTTAACCTATGCAGAACTGAAGAATAAATACATATTTCAAAAGTGCAATGTATCATATTGGTTTACATAATGTTACCTGGCTAGTCTAACAATGGCTGTCCACATGTCAGGGAAACTGAGGTTCTGGTACCTACTCAGTCCAATGGTCTGGATAGTTTAACAGTCCAGATCTGGCACAGGAGGTCTAAGGGATTACTGGAGAACTTCTGGTCTTCAGTGAACAACCGAAAAATCTGGGTTTCAGTATCAGTGAAGGATGACTAAACCAGTGCCAGCAAACAAACAAACAAGTAAATAAATAATCCACCAGTAAGGAATGAAGGCAGGAAGTGAAAGGAAGACCTGCTCTCTCATAGGATGGCTTAGATCTTGGCCAGGGCAAAAGGTGATGGCTACTATACTGAAGGGTCTTTCCTTTTCAGTTATCTTTCCAGTAAGTGACTTCACAGACCCATCCAGCAACATGTCTCTTTGTTGGTTTGGTTCTAGATGCCATCGATTTGACAACCAAGATTCCATCACAGTGAATTAGCTCCAGATTTGATATTGTTAAAAAATAAAAAATTATATTAAAAGTGAGATTACTGTGACTCAAGTCAAAGCTTGAAAATATGTAATTTTACAAAATTATTAAAGGGTTTATGATAAAATAATGTACTTTATTTTGTCACAAACCCTTTAATAATTTTGTAAAATACATTATTTTATTTTGTCACTATATATTATACATTAAGCAAAATTAATAATTGTGTCAGGAAATATAATTCATTTTTAACTTCATATAAAATAAACAAAAATTTGAAGAAGCATAAATGTGAAGCTGAGAATTTAAACTTTAATAAGCAATTGAGTGACAAAACTATCTCAGTGGCATCGGATAAACACTAAGAAAATACTGGACATAATTATATGTAATGATTATAAGAGGGAGAAATCATAAAACTGCCATTGCTTTATGCTTAAAAAAAAGTCATGCTGAGGGTCCCATAATTTTATTGTTAATTGATGATAGATAGATAGATCGATAGATAGATAGATGATAGATAGATAGATCGATAGATAGATAGATAAATAGATAGATAATGAGGTATAGGGAAGAGAGAGGCAACCTAATGTTTGAGTTTACAACTGAAGAAGTATAGAGGTATTTAAGTATTTAGTTAATTCTTGACTGGAATATCACTCTTGGCTAGTGGTTTCTAGTTTCTGGGAATATATAGAATTTTATATATATAAAGTCAGAAAATTATAAATTAATTACTGTTGGTTTCACCTTTGCAGTTGATGCTTAATGTGCAGAATCTATGCTATATATCACAAGGACCAGCACTTGAATCTTTCTGAATTACATATAATAGAGCTTTTACTAGAATAGCTTTTCATCTAGGTATAATATCAGAAAACAGTGATCTTATCTTTATGAAGAATTTGAAAGTGGAGGGCATAGTGAATTTTGTGGTGAATTTAAATCAAATTGTCCTGTCAAAAACTGTGTAGACTCCAAGCAAGTCAGTTAACCTTTGGATATTTAATTTCCTGCCCTGTGAAACCAGGAAAGTGACCTGGATGATGTCTTACATTCTTTCTAACTTGAATTACGTGATCGATTTTCTCTTCTAAATTTTCTTCCACTGCAGCGCTTTTGGTTTAAAAAACAAGAACATTCTTGGGCTTTTCTATTTTTATAACATTTTAACTTTTCTGTTTCTTCAAAGATTTGCATTTCTTTTATGTTGAACATATATAAAAACAAATAAAAATAAATTTGTTCACTGTAAACAATGAACTTCAAATTTGTGTTTACTCTATTCCTATTAGTAAATCCTAAAATGGATTATCATCTTATTTTCCTGACAGTATTATAAATAGATTCTTTCTGCTAGTGTACAGAGGTAAGAATAGATGTTCCAGAGATGGCAAACTATCTGTTTTTCCATTAATGATTTCTATAGTAAAAATTTCTGGCCCAGCATAGCTCTGAGATCCAGACCATCAATCCCAAACAATCACACAACATCTTATATTAATTACATGCTGTTTGGCCCATAGCTTAGCCATATTACTTGCTAACTCTTAAAATAATTTATGATTAGCCAAGTGGCTTAGTACATTTTCTCAGAACAGCATTTTCATCTTCTTTCCTCTGCATCTGCCTGGCATCTCTGGTCTGCTCTTTTTCTTCCCAGAGTTTTCTTAGTCTGATAGCTCTGCCAATACTTCCTGTCTGCCTTCTTGCTAATCAGTGTTTCATTAAATCAGTAGGAGGGATAAATACAATGTACAAGAGCATAATTCCTGTTTACATTTTCTTTCTGAGGTATTTTCAGGATTCCTTTAAAGTAAAAATGCTATTTCTATGTAAATAGAAAGAACTCTCATTAATAGACACATAGATTTTCATGACAAAAACTAAGGAGTCTAAAATTTAAATTGACAGAAAAAAGGCAAAACCAATTCAAAATGTTGTCCATAATTATGTGAAAGAGGATTTGTGGCATTGCAACTCTCTAAATACCTTTGTGACTCTAAAATATTAGAAATAACTCCATAATTAACTAATTCTTGGCTTGAATTTCATATCTATCACACATTAGTAGTGCTTCTCTTCATATCATCGAGGCAACAAAAATAAGTGAGTAGCTACCATTTTAAAGATTACTGAATAACTTTCCACAGTAGAAAAATATGTGGAGGTCTTGTTCTGTCAGTTGTATGTTTATTCAAGGTGGCACATATCATTTTCCCGTAATGCTTTTTCTGGAGGTAATCACATGGTACTTATATTCACAAGATTATAGAGTAAAATCTCCTGTACGTAGAGATGTAAAAATAAGGAAAGAATAACACCAATCAATTAGTACATGAATATGTTACCTTGGTGATAACATATAGATATTACAGTCCTATAAATATCTAAAACATTGGGTCATTGTCAATACTATTATTACTCTGAAAAGAGTTCCTGGGTGGGTAGACAAGCATAATGAAGAAATATGTAATGTGGGATTCTACTTAGTTTGGGCTATGCACTCATCTTTCTAATACTATATACACTTGGTACCATAAGATCCTTACTTGGATATAATCTATACACACATTGCTCTGCAAATAGTGTACCTAGCTACCTGTTGACAACCAAGAAACCTACCCTGCTAATATACTCCTCTTTGTACAAGATGTGACAGATTCATAATCCTTTCAAGAAGGCTTTGAAACACCCCTATGTAAAACTGTGAAGATAAAATAAGTTGCAATAGGGTACCTAGAATTCTAGTGATGCCAAGAGAATAAGAGGCTGCCATTTTGATTAGAAAACATAATGACCCCTAAAGGGAGTTGTACTATTAGGAGGTGTGTCCTTGTTGAAGTATGTGGGGCCGTGTTGGAGGAAGTGTGTCACTGTGGGGAAGGGTTTTGAGGTCTCCCTATGCTCAAGATACTGCCAGTTTCTAAGTTTACTTTCTATTGCCTACATATCAAGATGTAAAGCACTTAGCTCCTTCTTCAGTATCATGACCACCTGTATGCTACCACGTCCCACCATGATGTTAGTGGACTGAACTGTAAGCTACCCAATTAAAAGAGTTGCCATAGTCATGGTGTCATCACAGAACCTACACCCAACAATGAATGGAGGTGGAGGCATTGATCCCTGGATAAGCACTGGGCTGAGCTCCCCTTATACCTGCAGAGTGGAGAAAAAGAGTCTGTATGAACAAGGAGATAGGAAGTATGAGGAGGAGTCCCACAGAGACGGCTGCCTGGAGTTCTGGAGAGCACACTGAATCAAGAACTGTCCCTGGGGAACCAAGAATCAAGAACTGTCCCTGGGGAACCATAGGACAAAGAGCTAGGCCCTCCACGGGTCGGCAACTGTCCATTAGCATGAGCCTTGAGAGGCGAGATCAGACTGTGTTCCTGTAAATGGGCTGGCACCTTGGAGCCCATTCCCTGCATAGGAACTCCTAACCCAGTCTTGATACTGACATGAGAAAATCAGACCTGCCTGGAGTTGTTGCTCCATACTGAGCTGACCTACCATAGGACTTCCTGCCCTATTGCAGGAGAGGATAAGGGATGAATGGGGAAAGGCTGAAGGCAGACTGGGAGGGATTGGGAACAGGGAAGGATGGGTGAGTAGGAGGATACACAGAAAAAAAAAAAAAAGACCTTTTGATTTTTTTAATAAAAAGAAAAAAATAAAGAAATGAAATAAAGGGAGTGGTAGCCTCAGGGTAAGATCCCACATAGCTAAATTTCTAACTTGTGTAAAAGAATTTACAAAAAGCTTAGAGCTGGGTGTGGTGGCACACACCTTTAATCCCAGAATCGAGGAAGCAGTTCGATCTCTGAGTTTGAGACCAGCCTAGTCTACAAATCCAATTTAAGGACAGCCAACACTAGGCAGTAAAGGAAACCATGGAAAACAAAAAGCTGGTGAAGACATAATTAAAAAGGGCAAGTCCCCAGCAACAAGCAGCAGAACATGGCAGTTCCAGTCATGTGATTCTGTCTTTAGAGTTAAGGACAGAAGAAAGAGCTTGTAGAATACATCTCCACTACTAAGGAAAGCCAATGAGGCCAGGCATGTGTCAAAGGTGTTCTGGAATGGAGATCTGGAAAGGTCATTGAGTGAAGTTATAAAGTTGAATTGATTGCCTTGGAGATGTCAAGATGTTGGAGATGCCAGCCCTGGGAAATACTCGACAAGGAGAGAGGCTAACAGGGAGTGGAACCAGCCCAAGAGAAAGAAGTGTGTGTATGTAGCAGTCAACAAAACTGAAAGGAGCTGGAGTTCTGAAGAACTGAATGCTTTGACATCAGACATAGAGATGCCGAGTTTGTAGTTTGCCCAGATGATTTTTGGTCTTGGTTTGATTATACTCCCTTCCCTATACTTTGGAATGGCAACATATATCCTGTGCCATTATATGTTAGAGGTATGTGACCTGCTTTTTGATTTTGATTTTATAGGGCATTATAGTTAAGAGATTGTGTGAATCTCAAAAGAGACTGTGAACTTCAGAGCTCTAAATAAGTTTGAGACTATTATAGACCATGGGGACTCTTGGAGTTGTACTGAAAGCATTTTTGCATTATTATATGGCTATAAGACATTGGGAGCCAGGGAGTAGAATGTGGTAGTGTGAAAGAAAATGACTCCCAAAGGGAATGGCACTATTAGGAAGCATGGCCATGTTGGAGGAAGTGTGTCACTATAGGGGCAGGTTTTCAGGTCAAGATACTGCCCATTGTCTTAGTTCACTTCCTGCTGCCTGCAGATCAAGATGTAAAACTCTCAGCTTCTTCTCCAGCACAGTGTCTGCCCTTATGCCACCACATCCCACAGTTCAGAGGACTGAACCCTGAACTGTAAGCCACTCAATTAAATGTTTATCTTTATCAGTTTTCATGCTTTTAAGGATTCCTGGATTGTAGCAGCTAAGTGGCAGCTACAAGGTAAATGTGCTAATCCGATAACCCAACAGGGACCAGGTGAGAGATAAGAATTCCTGGTGTGTAGTGGCTACAAAGTAAACCCAACCCAGTACCACAGAACAAGTAGGGTACAAAGGGCACACCCCTAGGCATTGCTAAATAAATAAATAAATAAATAAATAAATAAATCTGTGCCCACCCATTCTCTTAAAAGGAGATGCCACATAAAAGCCACAAAAAAGACTGTCTCTTTTCTCTTCTGCTTTTCTTCTCTTGTATTTGTCTGATAACTTTTCTGAATGAACTCTAGTATAGCAATGGTAGTGTCTGTTCTCACATGCCAAAGCTATCCAATCAGCTCCTTCACCTCTTCCTGTGGCAAGCAGACCTAGACCTCCTGGTATATGCTTTAAATGTGACCAGCTCTCATGAATGCTGCCCAGGCCTCATCCTAGATGTCATGAGAAATACTGGTCTGGTGACTCTCCCCAAGCCCCAAGTGGCAGGGGGATATTACACATGGAAATCTTCCCGGCTTATATCCTAGGCCTGGCCATAGACTGATGTTGCCTGAACTTCCCTAACCTGGCTACTGTCATCATGAAAAGGGAGCCTCATGTAGTCATAATGGTATCAGGGCAGGCCATCTCTTTCCTCATGAACACTGGTGCCACATACTCGGTCCTACAGAGTTTTGGGTTTCTACCTCTCTAGCCTCTCCATTTGGGGGTGGGGAGGCAAACAATTCTGGCCTCATCAGACACCGACACTTAATTGCATTTTTAGAGATATCCCTATCACCCACTCGTATTTGATCATGCCAACCTGTCCCATACCCTTAATGGGAAGGAACTTTTTTAGCTAAAGTAGGAGCTTTCATTTCTTTTAGTCACCATATTCGCCTGAATCCAGACTTGACAGCTGTTCCAGCCGCTCCTTTGCTTCTCCTGCTATCCGCTCAGTCTGTCAGCGCTAAAGCCCCATACGCTCTTCCAGCCTACCAGGTGGACCCCTGAGTGTGGAACACCCAGGATCCTTCTGTTGCTAGACACCTTTCCCTAAAATTTTCTGTCTCTGAGTTTTCCATTCCAGCCTGCTTATCAGAGCCAAAGTTCAGATGGTTACCAGCAAACAAAAGACTCTGAGGTATTTCATGGCCTTGCCCTTCCCCTCCCCAAGACTAACCCTCTAGTTGCTGCTTTAGAGAATGGAAAAACCCAGAAGCCATCTTACCACTGGAAAACAGTTGACTGCCACCTGCCTGAGGACTGGAAAAAAGGAACCAAGAGCCATTTTAGAGCTGAGAACAGGTAAAGCAGATCATTCTGCCACCTGCTGCCCACCTCTCACCCCCCACCCAGGACCAAAGGAAGGGAACCAGAAGCCATTTTAACCTTGGCAACAAAAACATGAGACATTTTAACCTCTTCCCAACCCTAGACTTAGCAGAGATCCACAAGCTTTACTGTACAGCCACTAGCTACTGGAGTCCCCTCAAGGGAAGAAACACAAAGCAGCTACCTCAAGGTTTATTTAAAGTACAGACATGGCCTAACTTAAGGTTATACATGTCCCAATTTCAAACCTTCTTTCTTTCCCTTTTTATTCTCTTCTCTTAATCTGTTTTCCAGACCCCTTAATAGCAGAGTACCATCACTATATCGTCTGAATTCTGTCACTTCCCAAGATTCTCTCACTAACTCATAGGGTTTTTTGTTTTTTTGTTTTTTTTTTAGCTCCGGAAGATGAGAATTCATCATCCCATGCCTTAAACTCACTCAGACGATAGAGAATGAGTGCAAAACCAGCAGACCAACCACCAGAAAATACAGCTCTCATCTTCCAAAAAGACAAACTTTGCCCTTAAGACAGCTTGAAGCAGCCTTAAGAGATCTGTCCACCCAATTTGTATCCAATCCATATACCCACAGCACCCCCCCCCCACATGAATCACTTTCTTATAATAAACATAACAGCGAGATGTCAGGATTCCTGGCATGCAGCAGTCACATGATAAACCCAACATAGTGCCCTCAGAATGTGCTGTATATGAAGGGTATGCCCCTAGGTGTGGCTAAGTAAATCTGTGCCCACTCGTTCTCTTAAAAGATCTCTTAAAAGAAACCTTCTTTTATGCCATGTGAAAGAAGGTCTCTTTTCTCTTCCACTTCTCTTCTCTTGTAGTGTGGTGCTGGTAGTGTGTGTCTGTTCTCACATGGGAAGCCAACAATGGTCATGGTGTCTTTTCATCACAGTAGAAACCTAACTAACTAAGACAGATGCTGAGAAAAGTTGCAGATATGGAGCTAGAGAGAGAGAGAGAGAGAGAGAGAGAGACTATGTGTGCAATAGGTGGGGAAGCTAAGAATGGCACTATGACAATCCTTGGGAATCTAGAAGAGTAAGTTATCAGTCCCAGATGCCAAACATGGAACTACAAAATTTAATATATTTATTCCTCGGTTTCAGTCTTGCTTTGGTCTCATCGTTTCTCACTTTGCTTCCATTCTTCTCTTTTATAATGGAAATGCTTATTCTGTGCCATAACATATTTAAAGCAAATAATTTCAGTGTGTGTGTATGTGTATTTCTAAAGTTGAACTAACTAAATTTGTACTATGAGAATGTACCATAAAGATGAGGAGTGGAAGATTTATTATTTAAAAGTAATGAAATTGGGGTGTCAGGTTGACAAAGTATGCATTAGTGTTGGTTAATTTGATTATCAATTGAATAGAACCTAGAACCACCTTATAGACAAACCTAAGGGCATGTTTGTGAGGTGTTACCTTATTGTGATCACTAAGGCAGGAAGAATTCCTCACTTTGGGTGACACCGTTTCATGGGCTACAATCTTAGACTGAATAAGAGGATAAAGGAGGCTGAGCCTCAGAATTTACTTTCTGCTTCTTGACTACTGGTATAATGTGACCAGCTACCTGCAGGTCTTTTGCTCGTATATTATAGTTTCTGATTTTCAGTTTCTCTCTGTGTGTGTGTGTGTATTTCTTATGCTCTTTCTCTGTTTTTTTTTCTTTTGCTAGTTTCATTTTATCATTGGTTGAGTTTTTTATTTGCCTGTTTTCTTTCTTAAAAGGGAAAGAAGGCATAAAGTTTATGAGGGGGGAAGTCAGATAGATTTTGGAGGAGACAAGAATGGAGAAACAATGACCAGAGTACATTGTCTAAAAATAACCTTATAAAGAAAAACTGTGTGTGTTGGGGAGGGGGAGAAGACACACTTGTATTTTACTTGACTTAAAAGCTAACACGTTTCTCCAGCACTGTTTCATAGATGATAGCAGAAGACATGAGAACCCCGAATCAGGCACAAAAGCTCTGAGTTACTCATATCCATGGTGGTAGTCAGGGCACCAACATTTTCTAGCACATGTTCAAAAGCTCCAGTTCTCAACATGGAAATATAGAAAAATCTAGGTGGTGCCTACATACATAATAACTGGCACTCATAGAGATGAGCTTTAAGACTGGGGAACCCACTGCTCTTAAACTGGATAAAGAATAAGTGTGGCACATTGTTCTGAGGACCATATTAACTGCTGTGGGAAGCTGAAAACAATCCTATTATCTATTTTTTCCATTATATTCACATAAGCATCTTTGGAGTAGGATAGAAAAAAAAAAGAACTTCACTTACAAAACATACACAGACAGACTTGTGTAAATTCTTTGTCAACAATTCAAAGAAGTAATGAATGTATCAATATGAACCAGGTGTGGTAACACATGCCTTTAATTGAATCCCTTGAGAGGCAGAAGTAGGCAGATCTCTTGAGTTCTACAGATTGACTTCCAGGCAAGCCAGGGCTACACAGAGAAACCTGATCTCAAAAATACAAATAAATGAATAAATAGATAGATAGATAGGTAAGTAAGTAAGTAGATAGATAGATAGATAGATAGATAGATAGATAGATAGATAAATAAAATAGACTTGCAAAAAGGCAACATCAACATATCAGTCTCAAATTACTATTTTCCAAATTTATACTATTTATTAGAATGCATTAATTACACAAAATAGTCTGTTTCATTGTGACCTTTTCTCTGGTGTCATCACTCATTCACTGCCTTGGTTTTCCTCTGATTTTCCACTTTCTGCCCTTTTCTCTCCCTTCCTATTTCCTAGTTGTATCTCTTTTATCTTCCAGTCTTTTCACAAACTAGATAGCAGATATTAGTAAAAACATGAAATATTTGTCTTCCAAAGTCTGGCTTTTGTATAACACAATGCTCTTAAGTTCCATTTTTTCCCACTATTAGATTAATTTTGTTCTTCTTTATGAACAAATAATAATCTATTGTGCTTATAAACCAGAATTTATTTACCTTTATCCTTTGGTAGCATTAAGGTAGATTCACTGATTTCATGATAACAAACAGTACTATGGTGAACATAGGTATGTAGGTGTCTCTACAGAATCACTCACTTTGATCTCTCCAGATATATCCCTAGAAGTGGGACAGCTGCATCATATGGTAGTTCAGTTTCAGTTTATTTAGAAAACTCTGTACTGATTTCTATAATGACTGCACTAATTTTTATTTTAACCAACATTATATAAAGATTCCTTTGTTCCATGTCATTTATATTTTATTTTTTTTCTAAGTTCAACCTATAAGAATAATCTAGATTATGTTGCAATAAACATTAAAGCTTGAGAGGTTTAATACAAAGCATATTGTTTTTCATTTGAATTAGAATTTACAAGACTCTATTCTGGGCTACGGAGGTGACTCAGTCTGTAAGTACACATTATGCAATAATGACAACTGTACGTGTTACAGCTTCCAGGGGAGAGAGTTCCCTCTGTAAATGCTGTAGCTTTGAGGGAAAAGGTATTCTGGTAGTTGGAGCTAAGGAATACCACAAAGTTACACCACACAACACTAGGAATTTATTGGGAAAGACATAAGAGGGTGGTGGCCTCTTCTGGGGCAAAAGGCAATAGGGAACTGAGCAGGAGACACGCTTTTATATGGTTTCTTGGGGACAGAGTTTTCCAGGGTAACTTGGACTTGGAGGGATTATATGACCAGATCTTGGAGTAAAGTCAGGGACTAGTAGAATTCTATAGCCTGATTAGGGATTGGTAGGTTTTGGTAACTGTTTTTCATTCAGAAGTTTGTTTGCACCATTTACCCTACAAAGAACTTAGTTTAAGCCTCAGAAAACATGAATGTGGTGTCATGCACTTGTGATTCTATCACAAGGAAGGCAGAGACAGGAAGATGCATGAGGTTCACTAAATAGACAATGTAGCCTACTTGATAAGCTCTAGGCCAATGTCAAGACAATCTCAAAAAGCCCTGTAAACATTTCTGTAAGAATGGCACCCAAGGTTGAGCTCTGGCCTCTACATGTACTTGCATACACATTCACAAATATTTGAACCACCACCTCACCCCCCACTCCCTGTGCACACACACAGAGGCTTTATTCTATATTGCCACCAAGATAGAAAAAGAGTCATGATCAATATACCAAGTATAGTGCCATAGGAGTAACAGAGAGAAATATTCATACATGGGCTAGAAATGGCATGTGCTATTGGTCAGTACTGGTTATATAGTTGTATCTAACAGCAATGAAGCTAGAATAAAAAGAATACTTGTGGGAACATTTGTGTCTCCACCACAATTTATTTGGGTATCCTATTTTTTCCTACTTTCTGTGTTAAAGAATCTAGTACACTTCTTAGCATATATTACCAGTTCTGCTTTGTATCAGTTCTACAGATTTGTGTCATAATCTTCTACATGATTAATCACTTAAGTCCTCTAGAACATGAAATAAGAGTCTTGTGCTTGTGCCTTTAGAACATTGTGACTGACATACTCTACAACTCTAAACATATACATTTCAATTTTATAAACTGGAAGATAAAATTACCTCTCAAAATTTAAGTGTTCTCTTATTTTGAACCTTAGATTTGTGCTAGAATTAGGGTAAGTTTTAGAAATTATGTAACTTTCAGAAAATCAAGATGAAAACCAGACAGACCTGGGAAGCCCATAGTGCAATGGGCAGAGAAGTACACACTTAAGCCAACAATGAGTATGTGTTGCTGAGATTCTACTGTGCCAGGGTAGTTTCCAAGCCAGGAAAAAGTGACCTCAATAAAGGCTTCTAAGAAGACATTCTGAGTTTCCAGGAAATATTTGAACTGATTTGTAAAGGAACAAGAAATTCAGTTAAAAGTTTTAATTAAAAGAGTTAAGGAGATTGGAGTCATCCTACAAATAGAAAGCAACTAGCCCAAAGTCTAAGGAATGAAAGAATGTGCTTCTGATTTTAAAATATAGGCATTATGGTACAACTGGAGCATATGGTGAATGTGGGGGCTGTCAAGAGGTCAAGAACTGAAAATGGGGGAAGAAGTCAAGTCCTGAAGGAATTAATCCTGCAATAGAACACTGAGTAACTATTGAATAAATTCAAGCATGGTTAAGATTTCAGGTTTATAAAAGTCATGCCTACCTCAAGCTAAAGGATTAGAAGGGAGACTTTTCGACACAGTGTCTCAGACAACCATATAAGTATTGATATACAAGAGATAATGGATATAGTAGTTTAAAAGATACACTATCAGAATTTGACAGTAAGCTATATGGATATTAAAACGACGAAAAAGGGTAGACTCCCATACTCCCAAGACATCAGTGTTACAAAAAGAAAATAGAAATTTGAGTTTGGAAACAGAGTTTTGTCTTTAAAGACAGCCTAGAACATCGTATATTTTCTGGTTGTGAGTTCACCATAATCCCATGTAGACTGCAGACCACATGGGAAAGGCAACAAAAATGAGGAGAGAATTAGGGGCATAATAGCATCCCAACTGAGAACACCTACAAAGGTGTGTTGGTACCAACACAGTATACAGGCTTCTGTCTACCTCTGAGATGAGTACTGTAATCTTTAAAAAAAAAGAAAAAAAATTACAGAACAACATAGCAATATCTCAACAATTTTGACCCCCATACATATTTAGTCTGAATTCAATATTGTAGAAAATCCCACATTCAAAGTAAATGGCAAGTTGGAGTCACTTGTTAGTCACCAACAAATGTTAAATATGTTTTATACTTGCAAACCTCTCTTCTTCTCTGGCACACTGCTGGGATAATCATGATAAACCTCACAAAACTCCCAGGAGGTAGGAAATGAGCGTGGCAGTGCTCTGTGGCATCCTTGTAAATAAGAACAGATGTTCACCCATCCACAAAATCATTTTGCGCCAGACTGCTTTAGGTCATGGGGTGGCTGAACAAAGGAAATCCCAGTTTTCTACCTGTCCCAGCTCAAGGAGATTGGCATGAGATGTAACTGCTGTGGAACCAAGTGGAGTCAAGAAATCTTTCACATAAAACGACACCTTGGGACATGAGAACCTTGCCAAGGAGCTCAAGGCACCTCCAAATCATTGATTCACTAACCCCCAGGCAATCCTTGTGGGACAGAATATGGCTTTGTGTACAATTTTAAATGATCTGAAGCCTTAAAGTCAGCAAATTAGTGGCCAAATCCAAATCCTAGCAAAGTCCTCTTTTTACTATACTGAAATTCTTGGCAGTACCACTTAAGCACCTAGAGAATCTTGGAGATGCATGCCTTTGAGACTCCCTTAGTGGGTTCAGCTGTCTCCTCAGTTTGCTTGGTGCTGAGCCATTAGACTCACACTGTAAATGCTCTCTGAAGAAGAGCTGGCCTGGCCTCAACTACACCCCTGTTCCCATGATCCTGTCCTGAACCGCTGCTGCTGTTTTTAGCCCGATGCTGAGCCAAAGCCCCTGCTGCTTTACTGGAGGCAAAAAAATGGGTACGGAAGACTGATAATTCTCCTCAACAAGTACGCAGGGAAGCTCACTTGTTGCTTTGGCATGACATCTTGAGTTTTCACTTGGCTAAACCAAAGATTGTGAATTCACTTCACTGGCTTACCTACTACTGGGCTTGTTCCATGGCTTTCGAAAGGAGATTCTGAAAACATTTAAGTTCAAGGACTTCATACTGTTTACATCTTTGATAGAATAGAATATTTTCACAAATATCTTTCAGAGAAACAGAGAAAATGCTTCTTTAAAGATAAACAGATGGAAATCACAGCAGATATTATCTGTTTCTACTCAAAGCTAAATTGTTCTTCTGAGAATCTCTTCCTTCCAGTGTGCTTTTAAATAGTATATCATGTCATATTATATATTATGTTAATAATTATCTTATATTAAATATACCATGTTCGTGACATAAAAATAAATTCTGTTTTAATGCAACTTACTGAGTATCTTAATAAAAAAAGGATATTAAAAAAGTTAAAATGAAATGATTAAAAATAGCTTATGCCACAGCAGTCACTAGAAATTTAGTCTTCTCCTGATTGGTATGTTTAATGGCTGACTGTGTGAGAAATACATCTTACAGTGATAACTACAAAATAAAAGCCACAGATACTCAAACATACCCTAAGCCTCTCACATACTCTTTTTTTCATTACTATCAGTAGCATATGGAAACTTAAAATGAAATAGCTTAGTTTCTGAAAGGTAGTAAAGTTATTTGGTCACTTTTGGTAAAGCTGAAGAAGCAAGAAAAAGAATATTAAAACATCACACATAAGCATTCAACAACTTCCAACAGATTGTTCTCAAAACTTCCCTATTTAAAAAAAGCACAGCCACAGGAAAGCATTGTGGTAAGAAGAACATTTTCCCAGCAGTATGCATGAATAAGATGGAGAAAATTCTAGGAGGGGCTGGTTTGGAAGATCTGGGAGTAGAGAGGAGACCAGGAGTGCTAAAATCTGCTTATTTTGAAAGAATGACCTAAGTAAATATGTACATGAATAGCACTGTTACTATACAAGGAAAAATGAATTCTAGAATGGGCTTCCTGTGATAGAGTGCAGATTGCTTGCCTCAAGTAGAACCTCAAAGGCCAGCTGCCTAACTAGTTGCATTAATGCTATCTATATATGAGTCAGTCCTAGGACACAAGCAATATCAGATTTCTACAGATGTGTTGAAGAAAAAGCGTAAATGGCATATGGGCTGTAAGGGTTGGAAATAAGAACTTGCTACTGCAGGGGCAAAGAGAAAATTAGAGAGAAACTCTGTTCCTGGGAAAGGTTGTATCTTTCTGATTCTTCTGGGGCTGTCTCTGTGTTGGTTAGTTTTCTTTTCTTTTTAAAAATATGAATTTATTTTTTCATGTATACAGCATTCTGCCTACATGACAGAAGAGAGTACCAGATCTCATTACAGATGGTTAAGAGCCACCATGTGGGTGCTGGAAAATGAACTCAAGACCTCTGGAAGAGCAGCCAGTGCTTTTAAACTCTGAGTCTTCTCTCCAACCCTTGGTTAAGCTTTCTATTGTTGTGACAAAACACCATGACCAAAAGCAACCCAAAGATGAAAGGGTTTATTTCATCTTCTAGTTTGTAGTCCATCTTCCAGGGAAATCAGGGCAAGGACCTGAAGGAAGAAACTAATGCAGACACAATGGAGGAGTACTCTTTACTGGTTTGTTCCCCATTGTTTGCTCAATTTGTTTGCTTATGCCATACTGGACCAGAGGTCCAGGGATGGTAACCTATCCCATCCCTTCCACAATGGGCTGGCTTCTCCCACACCTGTCATTAACCAGGAAAATGCTCTACAGACTTGCCTACAGGACAATCTTATGGAGGCATTTTCTCATAATAATTGCTTCTTCCCAGAAAACTCTAACTTGTTCAAGTTGACAAATGCTAACCAGAACAGCCTCAAAGCAGGTTCTATAGAAAAGGGTACTCTCTAATGATTGCTGTCTTCCTTCTTGAGATGATTTCTGAGCTTTCATGTGTCTCAATTCTTAGCTTGCTTTGAGAGAATGAAGTCTAAATTAATTCTAATGTGGTCCAAATTGAGTTGCTCATTAATCTCTTTGAGATTTTTTTCAAGGGAGTTAACTTTTTTCCTGTCTTTTTTTCTTTTTTCTCACTTTCATTACTCTTTGCCTTATTTTTCACTCTCTCTATCACCTCTTTTCTCTCCTTCACTCTCTTCCTCCTTGTCTTCCTAACAAGCCTAAGGCTTTAATGTATCCTGGGTGAGCAACAACCACTGAGTTTCAGCCTGCATCCTCAGGTTTTGTTTTGTTTTGGAGACAGAATCACACCAGATTGGTCTTACACTCACATTGCTCCTGCACATACCTCCCAACTCCTGAAACTTCCTGTTTCATACTGATCCTACCATTATCGTTTATTGTTGTTTGGGGCCAAGCTCTGGTTTTCAAAATATTCAGCCCATTTTAGATATTTCAAAAACAAATATCACCAGGAAACAATTCATGGTATTGAATGGAAGTAGATAAAGAGTAGTTAGTTACAAGCCTCTCTTCTGCCTTGTTAGGAGGCTTGAGAATGGCTGGAGGGTCGGGGACGAGAAAAGGATATAGTCCTTAGTAAACTGAAAGAATAAATTAGGTGTTTTCCCCTTTTTCAGAGTGAAGTTCCTTCCTTGGTGGACAGAGTTGGGGTCTGTGAACAGCTTCCAATGATCAGAGGCAGCCACACAGCTCCTCTGCTTTCCCAGTGGTACTAGGTTTTCTGAAAATCAGATGGCCAGGATGTCATCTGTGGGAATTTAAGAGAAAAGCTCTAGAGAAGGAAAAAGTATCATAAGTAGGAATGAGCATCTTGGAGAAACATGGTCTAGGCAAGGGCTATCTGCTCCCAGGTCATGATACCTCTACTTTGAAAAAGAGTATTTTGTTTTATTTATTTTTTCGGACAGTGTTCTTGAGAAACAGGCTCTTCATGTTACACAGGGTCACATAGGAAGCATCAGTGTCTTCCAGGAGGCTGCAGAATTAAGGGAAAAAAAATGTTTAAAAAAAGAAACAAAGCTCCAGGAGAGATGTCTTTGACTGAGGGAAGGACTTCTCATGTCATATCAATAAATGGTAGAATCAGGAAAAAGAAGTAGTTGGCCTCAGTGAACGTAGTTTGAAGGATGGTCATATCTACTGGGGGGAGGGGAGACAAACCTGGGCATAAAGGAGGTTGCCATGAGTGGAGAAGGATCAGTCATTTGCAGGAGAAAATCCTGTTAAAAAGTGGCATCGATATTCTCTTGAAAATTCTCAGTGTGGAGAAGAAAAGATGCTTGCGTATGAAATCAGAGGTCTGTCAGCTAGAAAGTGACCGCCCACTACTAAAGCCTGGGCCACCAGAACCACCACAGTTTCTGTTCTTTCTGGAGTTGGGAATGTAGAAACTGAGACTGCAGTTAGTGAAGAAGCCATTATTTAAGGAGCATATTTGAACTGAGCTGCATAACAGGCCTGCTTACCTCTCAGCTTGTATGGTTTACTTTCCAGCAATGTTTTCTGAGCCCCGTTCAAGGAATTTTCCTTGTACAATATTCAGCTGCTGGAAAAAAAAATGGGCTTCTTTATATATTTATTATTTAATAAAAATCATAAAATATGCTCATGGGGAAGGAGACTAAAGAAGGCATAACAAGCCAATCATTTTCTCTGCCTCTTCTTTCCCAAAGCATTTATTGCACTCTCTCTCTCTCTCTCTCTCTCTCATCTCTCTCCCCACCCCCTCACTCCCTCTATCTTTCTCTCTTTCCCTCTCTTCCTCCCTCTCTCTGGGACAGTTTGTGGCAAGAGGATTCCTCTAGATGCAAAACCAGACAGGAACCCTTGAAACAAGGAGAACAGAAATCACCTGCTGATGAGGAGTGGCTGCCAGAGCCCAATTCCAGAGAGGCTGCTAGCCTACTTATCAAAGTATTCAGTGTCCTAGAGGACAATAAAAAGAACTAAGTGATTTGATTCCTATTCTCACCATCCTGTAGAACAAGCTAACATGAGATTATGGTATTCTGGTAAAACTGCATTAAAGAAGAGGTAGGCTGAAGAAAGGGAAAGGCCTGTCCCACAACTAAAATGCCTCCCCTCCCCCACTAGACAAACCCTCATCTGAACTGAGCTATGACTATGTGATAGTATATTGCAACCAGTGAATGCTAAGGACCACTAGGTGGCATTTGTGATTTATTGCTTTCCAAGCAGAGAAGAAGAAAAAAAAAAAGAAGAGAAAAGAAAAGAAAAAAACAAAAAACAAAACAAAACAAAAAAGCCTCTGCTGATTCTTTGCTTAGACTGAACAAGAGGACATTTACATTCCAAAGCATTTCATTCAAGAAATGCACAGTAGATTCTCTTTTTCATGCTCTGAGGGAATAAGGACAAGTGACAGGCTTCAAAAGTTGAGTTTCAGATCATCTATATTCTTCCTGCCATCCTCTCTGACCCCACACCACGCGTGCACATAAGTAATTACTTGTCTACAATTAAGCTGTAAATAATGCAATCACTTCATTCTTGTCCCATCACTCCAGACCCAACCACAACAAATAATGCTAATCACATACTTATTCAAGTGTGTAATTATTCACAGTTCAACTTCTGTTGCTTTCACCCTGTTTGGAAACAGCAGAACACAACCTGTAATTAGCAAATGTGGCCCCAGGCACTTTTGCTTGGGAGCACGCCAGGGATTCAGCACCTAGGCGTGCCTTTGATCTGGAAGCTGGCAAGCCGCCTCACCCTGAGGCCAGAGAGCTATCAGCACTCTGCAAGTCATGGAGATCAATGAACTTGTCAAAAGCATCTATCCCAAATCACATATTACTTGCTTCTCTCACTGTGGTTTCCGCCTTTAGTATATATTTCATAGACTTTCCTTTCTTTTTGGACCTTTTGACTTCAGTTTAAAAGGTTACCCAAAAGGTCTGCAAACCCCTGTGTTTTCAAGTCAGGTTTAAAATGACAGTCCCCCAAGTTCTGCTTGAAGGTAACTGATCATTCTTAATTCCGCAGCGTCCTTGAAGACTTGCATAATGGGGAGTGACCTTTGCTGCCTCACCTAATCTTGTAGGAGAAAAGAGACTAAAGACTTGTGCTTGGTACCTGTCTGTGCAAGCTTCTCCCTGAACATCAGATAAACCACCCAAAAGATGAGATTATGGTTGCAAGAAGAGCAGACCAAAGCAGATGTTTCAAAGGAGATCTATCACGTTGAACTAGAGATACAGTATTGCAGCACAGGGCCTTCCCAGAGAGGGTCACCAGATATTTAAAAACAAACCCAAACAGGACTCAATAATCATTTTTTGTTTTGTTTTGTTTTTTTCTCCTGGATGTTGCCTAATTGAGATTTGGTGTAGTGCTTTGCATTCAAATATACTGAGCCCACAGAAAGCAACAAGGTACATAATGGTGCCATGGGACAAACAGACTTGACTCTGTGTGTGTGTGTGTGTGTGTGTGTGTGTGTGTGTGTGTGTGTGTGTGTTTAAAAAGTCATAGGTTTCTTTCCCTTTCTTTTTAAGATTTATTATGTATTGCGTTCTGCCTGTACACCAGGAGAGAGTGCCAGATTTGTTCTATATGGTTGGAAGCCACCATGTAGTTCCTGGGAATTGAACTCAGGACTTCTGAAAAGAGCAACTAGTGCTTTTAACCTCTGAGCCATCTGTTCAACCCAATTGTGTGTAGTGGGATTATATGTTACATTTTAAATATTTGTCCCGCTTATGGGTTTAATAAAAGCAGATTGACCAAAAGGCAGACAGGAAGTATGGGCTGGACTACCAAGCTAAGAAAACTATGAGTACAGGAAGAACAGAGACAGATACCAGAGAGCTGCCAGAGAGAGCAGCCTTAGACACAATGAGGAGAGTGCAGCAGACACAGAGGAAAGAAGCTGAATTGCTGCTATGAGAAAAGGTACTGAGCCATGATGCTGAACAAGATGGGTTGAGTTGAGATGAAGGAGTTAGCAAGTTATATGCCTGATCCCTAGGTCAATCAGTGTAAAAATAATATAAGCCTGTGTGTGACTATTTGAGGCAAAGTGGGGCCAAGAATGAGACTAAACCTCTGGTCCAGGCCAGAACCATTAACAACAACTGTGTTCACTTTTAAAATAAGATTGATTTTTCTTTTATTATGTGTTTTCTTGTGTATATATTTGTGTTAGGTGCAAATATGTTGCCCACAGAGGCCAGGAGAGGATGCTGGATCCTCGGAATATTGGTTATAGATGGTTGTAACATCTGCCATGTGGATGCTGGGAATTGAACCTTAGCCTTCTCTAAGATCTTCAAGTGTTCTTAATATCTGAGCCATCTCTCTAGCCTCAAGATGGATTGATTTCTATTTGCATGCTATGTTAAGATAGTTGTTTGCTTATTTGAAGAGAGGCTATTCTGCCATTAATAGGACCTGCTATGGTAATGATTTAATGAAAACAAGTTTGCATATTTAGCTTGGATTAATATCTTCTGCTGACATATCCAATTAAGACATTAGGTTTTCCCTTCAAATATGTATATTTTCTACCCTATAGAAATGAAAACAGAACTACAGTTCAGTTCCTTACACATAAACACTAGCCAGGCTTTTGTTCTAAGCAAAACAAAAGAGAAGTATTTTGAGGTCTAAAAGAAAGAAAGAACTATGCAAGCATATATTACACTGGAGTGACCATGGAATAGAGTGCTGCCAAAGGGAGATGATGTGTGAGCCATATCAAGATTTGGCCTAGACAACTATCTTAACCAAATGAGCCAAATTAACCCTGGAAAACCATGTGGTAACAGATGTGATGGCCAGATTGTTATGATGTTTCTATTTCATTATTTCTTAAAGATGAAATCCTCCAATAGCTTCTGCTGGACAAAGTGGAACAAGACTGGTAATTTTCACTAATATAGTCTGACGAACAATCTGGAGGATTGATTTTTAAAACAAACCAAAACAAAGGTTCATGGTTCCTTTAGCACAGGTCCTTTTTGAGATCTTTTTCTCTGTTTTAAGTTCATAGATTAAACCTATGTTTTTATGGTATACAGCATAATGCTTTGAATTTTGAAGCTTCACTTAATTTAGTCTACAGAACTTTCATTGCTATTTCTCAAACTCAGTTTCAAAAAATTGCATTATACAATCCACTAATAAAATTATCAGAAAGTCCACCAGCATTTGTGACTCAGAAGATCAGTGCATAGATGACTCACATACACTGTCCCAATTTGTTTCCCAAAAGGGACAGAAAAACATTAAAAATGCATTTCTCTTCAGATTTCTGGGAACAAATACATTTAGTCAAGAAACTGTATTCATGGATAATCTGTTTGACTGAGAAGCTAAAGGAACATCCAGCCTCATCATGAGCAATCACTAATCACCTTATTTCCTGCCACCCTCGCTATAGCCCAAGTAGCTTTGGTCTTACCTGGTTTCTTTAACTGGTTCCACTTCCCTCTCCTGTGGACTTCAACTTGCTCTGTTGTGCATTCATCCCAGATAGCAATAATGGTGGTTTAAAACACAGGTCTGATCACCATACAGTCTGATCTCAAAGTTCCCAGAGCCTTTCCATTGCATTTAGGACACTCTTTTCATGACATCTGAGTTCCATCTGATCCCATTTTCACCTGAGTTTTCACTGAATATGGTTTTGTGTTGTGCTCCCCGGCCAGTGTCAATGGCTTTGAGCTGTTTGTGTATGTCCAACCATGCAAACTTGAGCCTTTCAGTTGGAATGTTCTTCACCTGGCTCTGCCAGTAGCCTCAGCTTCCAGGGTATGTCAGTCCTTAGTGACCACGCTGAACAAGGTGTTTTGGGGGGGTGTCTTCTACCTTGTTAGTCTCAGTCATCTGATGAATTCTTTTGTGGCACAAATAAAATGATTACTTGAATAAGAATAGGCCCTCAAGGCACATATGCTTGAATGTTTGGTCATCAGGGGGTGAAACTCTTTGATAGGATTAGAAAGATTAGGAGGTGCAGCCTTGTTGTAGGAAGTGTCTCTGGAGGAGGGCTTTGATGTTTTCAAAATCCCTCACCCAGCCCAACCTTTCATTCTCTCTCTTGCATTGAGGATTAGGATGTGGTTCTTAGCTACTACTCCAGTGCCATGCCATGCCTGCTGCCATGCTCCTCACAGTGATGACAATAGACTGAATCTCTAAAACTGTAAAGAAGACCAAAATTAAATGCTTTCCTTTTGTAAGAGTGGCCTTGGTCATGGTACTCATTCACAAACATAGAACAGTGACTATGACACTTGATTATTTGTAATGAGTATGTTGGTACTCACCAGAAAGCAAGGGGAGCAACGCAGGGTTGTCTTATACACTAGCAGACCCCCAATATCCAGCAGCTCCTCAAATTATTTATCAAATAAGTTACTATATATAATTTAGTAATTCTAAGTATCAAAATCTGATAAATCTGAATAAATTGCCTTTTGTGAGGCTTGAGGTTTTTTTAAAATTTTTTTTGATTAATTAATTAATTTGTGTGTGTGTGTATGTATGTATATAAATTGCAAGCAAATAAAAGCAGTGAATAGCAGTGCTCTCCCTATATTTTACCATGGAAAAATTTCAAACATACACCCTCCAAACTAGGCAGCTACTATTTCTTAAGGCTTACTTTTTCCTTTTTTTTTTTTAAAAAAAACATGTTTATCTTTACAATATCTTTGTTTCTATTGTAATACGTCTGACGTGACATGTCTTTCAAAACAAGTTATTGTAGAGAGCAATGAATGTTTTAGCACACATGCTATTCATGGATTTAATATTTGGTTAAAAGTTCTTTTAGTATGAATTTTACATATGATGAAATGTAAGAAGATATTCTCTAATGTTTATGAACAATGCACAAAAATATTATCTATGTCCCTTTATAGCCAATAGTGTGTGACTCCAGTAAAATATTTTTTCTTCCTTGAGTCACTTTTATGTATTTTAGAATGTCATATGAATAGACATTGTTGTTGTATATCTGACTTATTAATGTCATTTTACTTACAATTACTCCATTGTGTGAATATATTATAACTGTTTTGTTTTTAAATATAGTCTTCTACTGAAGAGAATATGAAATGTTCTTAATTAAGGGTAAGATTGTTATGAGTTTCATCTAAATAGACATATTTTATAGGCATCACTTTTATTTTTTTGTGTAATATGTAGGAATAGAATTGTGCATTATAGCAAATATTGAGTAACAGGGCATGTGTTTAGTATCAGAAACTTCCAAAGATTTTTCAAAACTGAGGGCACAGTTTCATTTTCCTATGACAATGCTTGAATTTTCTAATAATCTGCAAACATATCTCATCAGTTTTTCTCATTTTAGCAAGTAAGTGGTATTTTGCACAGTTAGAGATTTCTCATTGTGACTTTAATTTGAATTTCTTGTAAACTGGTTGTACTGAATGTTGTTATAATGTGCACATTGGCCATTATGTGTCCCTTCAAAAAGTGGTACCTCTCCACTATCATAGTCATCATCACTACCACCACTACCCTTGCCAAGTGGTTATTTTAAAATTATTGTTTTCATTTTGTGTTTTGCTGAGTTTTGTTATTGAGTTGTACATTTTCTTTGTATAATCTCTGTTACTAGAAATTTTAAGGGTTAGGGTTATTGTCATATATATGGCCAAGTAACCTGGGGTCCCTTTCTGTGTACATAGTCGTATTAACAACAAAATTTGATAAGAAATTCTGAAGGAAACAATTTTATTAGCATTTGAGAGCAAAGAACAATCAAAACGGGGCAGATAACCTGCTTCTGTCTGGATCAAGGAAATGCAAATGCAAATGAGCCAGCCATGCTTTTTTTTTTTTTTTTTTTAATTAGGCTGGCATATTCAGCAGTGCAGGTCAGCAAACAACCAAATGGAGGCCAGTAACAAAATGGTGAAAGGACAGTAGCTTCACAAAAAGAGTAACAAAAAACAGAGTATTGGAAAAACATGCTTAGGTCAGTGTCTGGAAAAGACAGAAACAAAGAAAAAGAAAAAGTTATATCATTCTGAGTATAGTTTCAGTAAGCCAAGTAGAGTTCAGGTTTATGTTTCTTTAGCAACTACACCAAAGGCAGGGTTTCTGGGAAAGACAAGCACATTAAAGAACATCTTTATGAGACAAGTATATCTCATTAAAGGAATAATTATTCCTCCCACCTTCTCAGCACAGCTTTAGGTGAATCACCTTCCACAGCAGTGATTGCTTAGACAAGTGATTGACAGATCAAGCCAAATTAATTCTTAAGAGAGGAGACAACAGTATACAATGTTTTCATCTTTGGAGCCGAGAATAATATAAAATGTCCCTAGCCAGAGCCAAAGGAAGGTTTCATTGAGGAGATCTATCTTTAGTGATCTCTGTGATAGCAAGCTATCAACTTGGTACAAAGCCAGAGAAACCTGGGAAGAAGGAATCCCAATTGAAGATTTGCTTTTATCAGATTGGCCTAAGGGCAAGTCTTTGAGGCATTTTCTTTATTCTTGATAGCTGCTGGAGAACTCAGTTCACCATAGATGGTGCCACCTTTGGTTGGTAGGCCTGGGCTGGATAAAAAAGATAGCTGAACTTCAACCTGGTAGCAAGCCTATAAGAAATATTTCTTGGTGGCTTTGTAATCAAGCTCTTGCTTAAGTTTTAACTTTAGATTCCCTTGACGATGGACCATAATCTGTGAGATAAAATAAACCCTTTCCATTTACATTATTTTGATCAGTGGTATTTATCACAACAACAGAAAAGCTAACTAGAACATAAATTTGTACCAGAAAAGTAGGGTATTGCTGTGACACACTGACCATGTTATTTGGGGAAGGATTATAAAAGGAGTTTAGAGTTTGAGGCTGGACAGATCATTGAGTACCTAGAATTTAATAACTTATCATGGCAAATTATAAGATAATATTGAGAGAGATAAGGACAATGAAGTTCTGGCTTGTGAAGTTTCAGAGGGAAACAAAGATTCTATCAGAATTGTTTATGTGATGTTTTATTAAGAATATAAAGGTGAGACTCTTATTTTACTGGGACAATAGCTGAAGCTAAAATATTACCTGTGACTGATAAAAGATCAGCACCATGGAGGTAAAAAGCTAGGAAGTATGTCCTCAGAGTCAGCACTTAGACATGATACTCTGGGACAGGGGACAGCAGGGAAGAAAGGCATCTTAAGGATGGCCTCTAAACTTGGCATTGCCAATCTTTAAGAGTGTCCTAGATGGTAATGGTTTTGAAAGCACAAAAGATACAAGACTGAGGGGGTCCTGGAGAGCAGCTAAGGCCTGGCACTGTATCACAGGGCTGTAGTCCCTGAGGTAGGACTAGAAGAAGCTGTTGGTGAAGGTGTAGCCTCAGATACAGTGGAGATGCCAGGATGGTAAGATAATCACCAAGGACAACAAATATAGAATAAAGCTGTATGGGCAGGAGCAAATATGTGGTACTGACAGTGTCTTTTGAAGCCCAGAAGATCATGAGTCCAGAGCTTGGACATTGAGCTTTTTAACTGTATAACTTAGATTTTGTTCTGATTTGATTATAAAGATATATCATTCTTCTCTCTTGAGATAAAAAAGGATATAACTTGTGTTTTATTTTGCAAACATCCAAAATTAAAAGACTTTGAAGTTTTAAAGAGACATTGACATGTAAAGATTGTGGATAAAGTTGTACTGTATTTTACAGTCTCATATTAACAAGAGATATTGAGAACAAATAAGAAAGAGGATGATTCTGATTAAAATGATGTATGTAAAAGATGGCAAGGATAAAATGCCACAGCCAACTTGACATAAACCTGGAGATACCTGGGTAAAGGGAACCTTAGTTGAGGAATTGTCTTCATCAGGTTAGTGTGTGTAACATTTTCTTGATTGTTGATTAATGTGGGAGGGCCCAGCTCATTGTGGGTAGTGTCAGCTCTGGGTAAGTGGGTCTGGGCTATACAAGAAAGTAGATGATTTCAAGCCTGAAAGCAAGCTAGCAAACAATGTTCCCATGTGGTTGCTCCTTGAAATTAATATGTAGTGGAGAACTTTGAACTTCTGATCCTTTCGCCTCTTGCTTCTTAGTCATGTATCACCATACCCAGTTTATGTGGTGCTGAAGATCTAACCCAGGGTTTCATGTATGCTAGTCAACCAGTCAAGCCTTCCATCTCCTGAGCTACAGCTCCATCTCCTTTTCATATTCTTAAGGGAGTTTCTGTAAACAGTGTTAAAGTTGTTTGTAAACAATAAACAATATTTTAAATTGTTATGGTAACCAGATTTATCATCCTTTCATTAGTACTACTTTTTGTGATCACAGAAATCTTTGTCTAATTCCAGTTAATATAGTTTTCCACAATCTTTTTTGAGAGACAATATGTTTGGACATAATCCATTTTGAATTAATTTTTGTGCATGGTGTAGGGAGAACATGAAGTTTCTTTTTGGTTGGTATGTTTCATTGTGAGGTACCCACCAGATAAGACTACTTAGACACTGACTCAAGCCAATAGAGAGTCTTTATTAATTGACCAATTACTACACTTGATACTTGGAACACAGTGCACTCCCAAGCCTTTTTCAGAATTGTTTTTCACCCACAAACACCACATCCTGTGTTGACATGCCCTCTGTTCACAAGAACAGTTAGCCAGAAGCACAACTTCAGAAGCCAAAAAGCAAGGTTAGTGGATTTAGGGACTTTTCCAGAACTGTGGATTTGATGGATTCGGTCTGTGTTCTTATTTTGGCAGGCGTTGCTGCCTATGTGCTGAGTTTCAGGGCCTGCATAGTACTTCCACCATGACATTAGTGTCCTAAGGTCCAGGGACTGTTACAGTTTTGTTTTGTTGAAAACATTTCTTTTACCAAATGCTTAATTTTTGCTTTTACTTTGTTAAAACCAAAATCAAAACCAAAAAACAAATGTAGTCCAATTCTGAGTGGCTTTCTCATGTGTCAGCATCATTGATTTTTATGTTGGTTCTAATCTCAGTGCTGTTCTTGGTAATTACTGTAACATTATGGTAAATCTTGAAAATCAAAGTATGGAAATCATGCCTAGTGAAATCTCTCAGTGGGTAAAGGTGATTGCTGCCTGAGGATCTGAGTTCCAGCATAAGGACAAAAAGATGGAAGGGAAGGGAAGGGCAACTCCTACATGTTGTCCTCTGTGCCATACATGTACATGCCACACACATGCATGGGAATACACATTATATGTGTGTGTCTATCCACATAAAGAAATAAATATGTAATACATTTTTCTTAATCTCTAAACTTTGTTCTTCTACAGATTTCAATGGTCATTCTAGATTAGATTGTTTGCATTTCCATATCAACTTTTAAAACAGCTTGCAAATTTCTACAAAACTTCTACAGGATTAGTTAGCATTTTAATGCATATAGGGATAGCACTTTTTTTTTTTTTAATGCAGTTATATGCTGTGTAAGGGACATCCCTAGCCAGCATTTTCTTCTACTTTAGAGGGTCCTTTCAGGTTTATTTGTATGTGAGTGTCGGGGGTGGGGGGGGTTGTTATTTGAATTAAGTTGCTGATCAGGGTGTTTTCTTACTTACAAATGGAAACACAGGTTTTTAAATACATTTAAGAGTTTTATATTTGTAAAGTTTTTATTGTACAGACAAAACTCAAACCCCATGCATGAGAAATAATTTATCTATTTATTTTTACAAATTAAACATGAGATGCCTGAATCCCAAGGAGTTAAATTGTTCGCTCAAGGTCTGGCAAATAAAAGAGGAAATTTTGAATTTAGATGTCTCTTGCTCAGTGTTCAAATGTCCCAGGAAACTGAATTTTATTATCCCTTATTGTCAATTAGGGATATTAATGTGAGGTTTTGTATGAGCTAGTATCTAAAAGCTGAAGGACAGGAAGGTGAAACAAGGTCACTTTGTGATAGTGAGAAAAAACAATCAAAGATCTTAAAAAAAAAAAAAAAAAAGGATGGCTTTGTCTTATTCAAAGAATGTAACTCCTGGACAGGAACCAAAGTGACTGAGACCGTGTGGAGGCTGGAGGCAAACAACCTCTTTCTCAGTTGGGTGAAGCTCAGCCCTGTCTACATTCAGACTGACCGTCTATAAACAACCTGCCTCGTGCCTTTCTTGGTCTGAGATTATTTCTGTCTTGAGCAATTCCCATGTGGTCCACTTGGCAATAGCTGCAGGCACTGGTTCTTCCTCCTCCCCTCAGATGCACTCGGGGCAGCAGAGAGAACACAGAGATTCACAAATGAGCTTTCTTTGTAGAGCACTGTCTGCTTTGAAATTTTTTCATTAAATCTTTTTCACAAATAAATTGCCCAGTGTCCATGGGGAATATTTCCATCTTTTAATCATATGCAGTTTGAATTGACTCTATGATTTTGAAATGGTTGGCCTGGCTGGTATGGAGAACACTGACAAGGGGGAGGGGAACCAGACCTTCCGAAGCCCAACCCTTGAAAACTCTTTTGAATGTAAGTAACAGAGGGAAGCCCCAAAGGGAGCAATTGGAGTGAGTTCATATTTTGTGATGTATTAGCACCCGCTGGGATAGGGATTCTAAAACAGTAAAAGTTAATTATGCTCCTTACCTATTGAGTTAGCATTGGTTCCCGAAGTGAAATCTTGGGGTCCAACCTTCCTCTCATCGGCTGCAGTCATTCTAGATTGGTAGTTTAAATAAAATGTCAAGTATCTGATTGCCATGGAAACATTATTACAAAGTGGGCCCAGTCTCACTTGCTGCTATAGAATTACAATGATGTGAATTACCATGGTCTCAGGACACCTTCTAAAATGGCTGGCCTGTAAAATGAGTGAGTCATTCATGCACAAAACGAGAAACAGTGAGGTATGTTCCTACTCGGTCATGTCACTATGCACACAGCTATCCGTTGGATAAATTCCAATTTCTTTAAAAAGGCAGAAGCAGGTGATACAGACATTAGAATGGAGTTGTCCTTTCTTCTTGTGAAACAGCCAGTGAGAATGGTCTGTAATCCAGAGAGGAAGAATGTCAGGGCCAGTACTGGTCACCAAGGGGTAAAGCCCTGGAAGGTGCAGCATGCACTTTGGGGTCTGCTCCAGGACCTCTTCATGGAACACATGTTCCAACTGCCTTCTCTAGCCTGATTAACAGTGCACTGCTGATTATGTTATGCAAATGATAGGAGATGGATTTCACATTTCCCCAAGCCAGGCTTTGCACAGCTTTGCATTTATTATCCCCCTTTAAAAATACAGAGTCCTTAGAGGAAGGCAATGGCTCATTTTTATTTGTTTGCCAGTAGAGTTGGCACAGACCTGTCAGGCAATCATCTTGGGCTGTGATCTGCAAACTTGCCCTTTGTTGTTCGATCCCCCAACCCCTGATTGTTTACAAGACATACAGAGACATCTGCACACCTCAAAACAAGTTATTTCCTGATCTTGTAAAATTTGTCAGCCTGTGTGATAAAAAGGCTACATCATTGGCTGACAAGCTATCAGAGAAACCTAGAGCTCAGTCCCCAGCATCTTGTCTTCATCCTCAACTGAGAATGGTAAATACTTAGCAGGTCTGGTTCTTGATTGAGTCACCAACCTCCTGCCCCTTGGCACTTATAGTACTGCTTTCCACTTGCTGCTGTTCATCTGTCACCAACAAAGCAGTAAGTGACCCTTCTTTGGAAATAGAAAGATTGAACCTGTGTCTGTTGCTTACCAAAAAGATCTGTCAAGGTTGGGTCTGTCAGTTTTACATAAAAGTCTTATGTAAGTGTCCGTAATTCAAATGTTTCTGAACCTTATGGCTATATGATTATGCAATTCCTACTGTAGCTATGAAAGTCAAAGAAACACATTATGACTAAGGTAACTTTCTATTGACATCATCTCCCCCCCCCCTTTTTTTAAGCTTCTAGTTCTTACCCAAAGGAGGAGCTAATAAGATTTGCATGAAATGGACAACTAGATATTAATGAACTAGAGATCAGATGACATGGCCAATTCTTCCAGAAGAATTTATATGACAATTTTTCTGATTTACAAGGTGCAGCCTAGAGACATAGTGAGGCTGCTCGTAACAAATTGGAAAGAGATTCATATACCTTTGACAAATGGCAACAAAATTCTACAAATCTCGAAAGCATCATTGAATCTGAGATTTATAATCCAGATTTGCAAATAGCTGCTTATAATGTATTTTTTATGAATCACAACTTCTAAACAGGTTTCATTCTATATACAATATATGTACGTATATATGTGCACATATCATATATTCACATTTCTGTTCTTTTAAAAAATTATTTCTGATAATTGTGGAATAGTTTAATTGTACTAAGATAATTATATACATGAATATGTAAAGCATTGCCTTGTAAGTTGATCAAAATTGATAACAACTAATAATTGCAGCTAACATTTACTGAGACCCTAATGAGCCAGGAACATTACAGCCATGTTTCATTGTTAGATCAACCCAGGCAAACAAAATCTACCTTAATTTCCAGATGGAAAATGAAGGCAGACGTAAATTGACTGATTGACTGTAATGCAATTCAGTCATGTTTAACAAAAATATTCAGGTTCAGAGTATGTGCAACCCATCAATAGGGAACCTGTAAGTTCCAGCAACAGTAAACCAATTTTTTAAAAAAGCCTAAAACTCAGAAATTGGCATCCCTAGAAGCTTGTTCTGTTGTTCAAATGGTATTCTCAGTATTTTTCTAATTCTTTCAGCCTTATATTTATAAAGGGAACACATTCTTAGGTGAGTTTCTTCTCCTGTAAAGAACACGTTTAACAGGCCAAACTGAAAAAGAAGTGCTAGTTTCCTCTTAACTCTCAGGGGAAATAGAAAACATGTCTTTTCTTGATTCTTTCAAAATGATTTGGGTTAGAATAGAGTCTGGCAAAATTATATTCCCACTGTTTAAAATTTTTTTAATTACATTTATTTAGTGTGTGTATGTGTGTAACTGTGCAAGCTAGTATGCCTATAAGTGCCAAAGTGAGCATTTGGAGGTCAAAAGATGACTTGGAGATGTCAATTTTTCTTGTTTCCATGCATGGGTCCCAGGGATCACAAATAGTCAAACTTGGTGGCAACTGCCACCATTACCTGCAGAGCTGCCTTCAGAGTCCACATTCTCATTCTTAAACCCACTTGATAATCAAGGGAAGTGTTTGAGACTTGGAACAATCCAACATACCACATGGTAAGAGGGGAGAGACTAGAGACAAGAATTTTCTGTTTAAATATCTATAAAGAAACATATAGTATAGGTAATCACAGAAAACACCTCTAGGCAGTGATCTGCAGACCACACATAAAGCAACATTCAAACACAGGTAACAGAGTAGAAAAAACAATTTAAACAAGTATGTTAGCTAAGAAATAAAAAGAGACTGTGCTGCCTAATTTTATGTCAACTTGACACATGCTAGATGTATCAAAGAGGAAGAAACCTCAACTGAGAAAATGCCTTCATTTGGTCCGGCTATAAGGCATTTTTAAAATCAGTGATTGATAAAGGAAGACCCAGTCTAGAAGAACTATGATGAGTAGTTCCATACCTAGGCTGGTAGTCTTGGGTGATATAAGCATGTTAAGCAAGCCATAGAAGCAAGCTAGTAAGTAGAATCCCTCCTTCCATGGCCTCTACATCAGCTCCAGTCTCCAGGTTCCTGCCCTATTTGAATTTCTACCCTTCAGTGAAGAACAACAGTGTGGCAATGTAAGCCAAATAAACCCATGCCTCCACGAATTGTCTTTGGTCATGGTGTTTCATCATAGTAGTAGTAATCCTAACTAAGATAAGGGCTGAGTTTAAAACAGGGTATTTAGGCACGTATTGTTGCTATGTTTATATTGCTTTGTTTTAGCCCAAAATAGCTAAGAGTAATAAGAGAAAAACTGGAATGCAAAAATGGAGCCGTCACTTTTCTGGGGGAAGAAGAAGCACATGCACATTCTTTGGGCAGCTACAGTTGGAAAAATAGTTAAGGATGCCCATGAGGGTCCAGAGCTTTCTAAGATGATTGCATTTGTACTGCAAAACCATGAGCTGAGAATGTTCATGCTGACATACTACCTGAGCAAGAGTATCTACTTTATTTTGTATTACCTGAGCTAGGTGATACATTCTCCAGAGTATGAGATCTTTCTTTACAAAAGCACATATGAAGCAAAATACCTGCTATGATTAATATATCCCTCATCATCATAGATGTTGGAAATATGGTCTTTGGGTGGGGATGTGGATGGTGATGAAACCTTTAAGAAATGTGGGAGACCTACTAGGAAGTCTTTCAGTTCTTGGGGAAATTACTTTCTGTGGTTATCAAGGTAGCTCTCTTGGGATCACTGAGCTTTCATATGATTAACTCATTTTAATATTGACCTTGCCTCCCGAATCATTCCCTGGCTTCTGTTTGGCAATGCTGCCCTTTGCTTAGAAGAAGAGAATGGAGGAGAAAAAAAGAAAATTAATTATTGCTGAGAGACAACAGTCTTCTCTAGAGAGAGCCACCTTAGTGGGCTTCCAATTCTAAGTAATCAGCCCTAAACACATATGCATATGAGAAACATTAAATGACTAAGTCGATTGTGTGTGTGTGTGTTTGTGTGTATGTATGTAACAAAATTAAAGAAGAAGTTATAAATTTTAGAAAAAATGGAAGATCAGGGGAGAAGTTGGATATCAGAGAGGAAAGAATAGAAATTATGTAAATACAGTAATCGTGAAATTTCAAAAATTTAGGACTTTATTCACATACCCAAAGTAGAGAGCAACTGAGGAAGATGTTCCATGTCAGCATCAACTGCTGGACTCTGCTCATGCACACACAGAAACACACATACAAAAGCAATCAGCAATGAAGACAGAAAATAAGAAGAAATTCACTAATGCTTATGATTAAAATTAGAAAGAAAATGTGACTGGTTAGTGGTTATATAATACAATTTGAGTTGTATGTATTTTTTTATTCTTCTGTCCTTATCTATAGTCCATGGCAATTTCTGATATAATTTGAGGTATTGCCTAGAGAAATGGCAGATTTGCAGAACTGAACACTGACTTGGATCTATGTAAAAAGAAGGTACTGGTCAATTGATAGTGAGATTATTAGCTGGGTCTCTGCCAAGACATTAACATATGCACATTGGAAGGGCAAAGAGAGATGACAAACTGTTGTTTTGACCTTGTAAAATAGAATATTATTATAAAGAAGCAATTTCAGACACCAGTGGTTTCAATTGAAAGTTTTTCCAGCTGTGATGGAGAAATGTCACACTGTCAGACATTGTGGGGAATGGTTCTGAAGTATGGAGCAGAGATGCAGCTACAATTTTGCCTTGGCTTGAGATACGTCATTCCTTGCACTGATTCTTCCTGTTTCTTGGTTGTAAGGTAAGGCTAGGAGCCATGTATACTGCCTTTGTGTCATTGTCCCTTATTGACAAAGTACTCAAGAACAACCAGATCACACTTGTACTTTATGGCTAGCTATGCTAGCCTACTTTTCCTGTTCTTATGCATTTTTTCTTTTAAAAAGTATTTTTAATTTATTTACAAGAAAGTTTTAAATTAAAATCTTAATCTATGAAAATTTCACACTTCCACAATGTATTTTGATCATATCCACCCACCATAACCTTTTGCCAGCTCTTCCTAATGTCACTCATCCAGGTTCCCAACTAATTTCAAGTCTCCTTTTGTTTTTGTTATTAATAACCCAGTTATTAGTGCTACTCATATACACATAGGTGTGGAGCCATCAACTGGGATATAGTAACACACCACAGAGTGACTCTTCCTTTCTCAGCAGTCACTGACTCATCAAGGGTAGGCTTTCAAGGTCCTTCTTCTATGTAAATTGGAATTATGACTGATTTTGTCTTGAGCAGATAAAGCAAAGCCACCATGACTTGATCTGCATGAAACGTCCATGTTCTGAGAAATTGATGTTCTTTGCCTAGTTACCTCCACACACCTTGTGATACAACAGCCATGATTCATTTCCTGAGTGCCTCAAAGTATTGGAGGGATTCTGAACGCTATTCATCAGCATAGCACCATAGGTAATAATACCTCAGCTTGTCTTCAGACATAACACCTGCAGAGTGAGTCAACAGTAAATAGTTGTTGAGTATTTCTTTTGACTCAGGCACCATACTTTACAAAGTTGGAACAAAGCAATGGAAAAGACAGTAACATTCTGTCTACAGGGAGCTTTTGTTCCCCAGCCTCAGAGCTGGGAAGGCAGAGATAGGGGATTTGGTGGTTAGTGTACTCAAAATAATGAGTTTCAGATTCAATGAGAAACCCAAAGTTCCTGTAAGTCTCTCAACAGAAACTGGGATTACTATGTGCTAACATTAAGGGAGCAAAATTGTTTACAAAGGTTGGTCCATCCATCTTGAAGATGTTTGTTTGTATGTTTGTTTTTGCATAGAAATTGTCAGGATGCCAGGCTGAGAGACCTTCCCACCCACTCACAATCACCTTGTGAACTAAGTTAGCATGGGCCTCACTTAACTTCTCTACTGTTAAGATGACTATGCTCAACTCTGTAAAGTGACATTACAGGATGGTAATAAGAAACTCTGACTTTGCTTGTATTCAGGAAAAATAAAGTTGCATTTGAGGAAAATCTCAGACATTCTAATGATCTGAAACAAGTGTTAATGGCCTTGGGCAAGGACCTGTTATAGCTGCCTTAAGTCTAGGATCTGCATCTTCAGGACAATTCCTGAACAATACGTTGTTTCCAAAGGGCACAGAGAATTCAGAGCTGTTTGTGGCTGGAGTAGCAACTGAGAGCTCATGTCTCTATCCACAAGTAGGAGACAGAGAATTGCAACTCATTTTAGCTCAATTATTCATTGAAATTGACTCCTCTGAAATTTGGGGGAAATTAAATGTTATACCCTCATTCACAGCAAATTAATTAATCATGACTTATATTCCTACAGTGGGTACTAAAGGAATTAATCATGATTAGCAGCACATTGGAAGGTGCAGCTCAAAGTTGGAGACCTGGCCTGCTGACAGGTATTGGCCATGCTCTGAAGGGCAAATGCTGGTTTCCTGTTGATCTTCCTTTCTTCTCACTGTTTTCAGTTGTTGACTAAAATGTGTGGACAACTGTGTGTGAAATGTGTGTAACCTGAGCTTAAAACTAAAAGTGTAAGGAGATTGCCTTCTCCAAGGACTCACAGGTATAACTCTTATAAGGATGGAAACCTTGAGTCTTTAGTCCAGGAATTGGTACATAGATGGATTTTGTCATTCATGTGCTGTCAATGATTGCTTTGTCCTAATACTTAAGAATAGAGCATTTGCTGCAGAGAGAAGCCATATGGCTTAAAATGCTAAAAGTTCTTTATTTTGCAGACCTCTGTGGTAAAACAATGCAGAAAAGACAAATAATCAAGCAACATGCCTTCTTGCTTTAAAATAAGAAAATATATTTCTTATATATGTAATTTTTATTTTCTAACTATTTCAGGGTAAGGACAGTTTAATTGATACTAATTGAAATTTCACTGAACTTAGTGTCTGCCTTTGCCTGTCACCCCATGCACAGCACGCAGCACAGGCTAGGTCCACAGGAAAGCCTCACTCTGAGATGATTAAGTGAATGAATACATGGATACAAGATAAACTTACTTTATAGAACCTGAGCCAGGACTTCATTCTACTTTAATGTCTAACTCATGAGGTAAGGAGATTTTACTGCTATTTATAACATGCTTTAAGCTTAGACACAACTACACAAAAGAGTATTTGGTGCCACAGGATTTACATTTTGTATACTAGTTATTTATCAGAAACATGTAATATGCTGAGAATATGATCTTTGCAAATACTTAATTTAATCTTTAGGAAGTTATGGAGGAACAAGGTGCACCATAGAGAAGTATCCTGCCAAGTGAGGACCCTCAATGACAGCTCAACTTCAGACAGTAGCTTCTGTGGACCATGTTTGGCTGCCCAGTATTTTCCATAAAACACACATATATTTAATAACTATGTGTTTCACTTTGAGTGATAAAGTGAACACACATTATCACCTGGTTTCCTTTTGTTCTTTACACTGGAATCAGCCATTGAGGTTAGTGTGTAAGTGCTCAGTTCTAGCAAGTCCTTCAAAGTATTGTGGATGCAAGAGTCCTTTATTGCAGCAAGGCCGATTCTTATCAAAGGAAACCCTCTGGGAAAATGTCCAAGTCTGTGGGAAATTCACTCTGTACTCCTAACTCTTGAGAGGAAAATTTCAAAATCATAATTTTAGATATTCTTTCAACTTTGCTGTCAGAATCACTAGAAAGTTAGTCTGAATAGATCCACTAAATAAGGAGCTAAGTAAGGACTGTGCATGAGGAACCATGAGCAATGGAAGCAGAAAGAATTTCTCTTACACAAATTACTCAGAAGACTTTGATATAGTCTTATCTACCCAGATTTTAATCCTGCTTTTTCTCTCTTCTCTCATTATTCCTTTCTCATCTGTCATCTATGTATCTATCTATGTATCTATTTACCTACTTTCACATTTTAGCTCTGGCTAGTCTGAAACCTTGTCTCACTGTGTATCTCATGATGATTCCCCTGCCTCAGCCTCTGAATGCTGGGATTAGAGGCATGGCCACTGGATATATCTCCTATTACATGACTATGATATAAGATTAAAGTAAAATAAAAGCTTGTTTTATAGACTAATACAATTAAATCATCAGTTCAGAAATGTAATAGATGGTTAGAGCAAGACTCGGGATGAATCCACGCTGTCCAGAGCTTGCCATCCTCTGCTTATCAAAAACAGGATTGATTTCCCACTGTGACTGGGGCAAATAGGGGTTTTGTTGTCAAAAACAGTGACAGAAATAGTGATGGGGTTTCTTAAACCCAGGTCTCAATAGTTTTGCTATCCCAATTTTATTTTCTCAGAGTCCTGAGATGATACCACCTCACTTTGAAATGAGACACAAGAAAGTTGAGGTTAGCTCTCTGGAGAATGAGGCTATGTACAAGACAACAGAGGTGTCCCAGAAACAGTCAGCACAAGACACTAGACTAGAGAGAAGCATTTAGACCTGTAGACCTGCAGGAGCATATGTGACTGCTGGCCACTCAGACCTCAGAACTGTGAAAAATGCCAAGAGGTAGAGGCAGGAGGATATCTGTTAGTTAGAGGGCACCCTGGTCTACAAAGCAAATTCCAAAACAGCCAGGGTGGTTTCACAAAGAAACCAAACCCTGTCTTAGAAAAAAACAAACTAAGGCCTGCCAGAAAACCAGGCAAGCTGCCTGAAGACCTCTTCCCCTCTCTGTTCCCCTAGACCTAATCCTTCAGTCTCAGCCTTAGCACTGCAACATATTGCCTTCTTTCCCCTGCTCTGTGAATCCCACAGACCACTCCCTCATAACTTCCTTCTCTCATACCCACTGTCTCTGGATATCCGTGTCCAATGCCAACAGGTATTCCCTCTGAAGACACTAGCTGAGAAGACCAATAAAATAGCCAACACATAGTTATGATATTTTCTGAAAAACAGAAACCGAGACAAAACTTCCACCTGAAAAAGACAAACTCAGAAATCAGCACCTCAACTCGTAATCATCCCATCATAGATGACTAGATGTCAGAGGAAGAACACAGCTAATAATAGCCAAGACAACATGTCTCCAATAGAACCCAGTTATCCTACCACAGCAGATCCTGAATATTTCAACATAGCTGAAGCACAAGGAAAAAGACCTTAAAGTATATATGAAGATGATGGAGTCCTTAAGTAGAAAATGAATAAATTCCCTAAAGAAATCCAGGAAAACACAAAAAATTGAAGAAAACAAATAAAACCCTTAGGGAAAGTCAAGAGAGTACAAACAGTTGAAAGAAATAAATAAAACTGTTGAAGAGCAGAAAATGAAAATAGAAGCAATAAAGAAAACACAAACTGAAGCAATAGTAAAATGAAGAATTTAGGAATTCAAACAGGTACTGTAGAGTCAAGCTTCACCAAAAGAGCATAAGAGGTAGAAGAAAGAATCTCAGGCATTGAAGATAAATAACATAGAAGAAATGATCAAATAAAATGTTAAACCTACAAACTTCCTGATACAAAACATCTACGAAATGTGGGATACTATGAAAGATTAAACTTAAGAATAGAGGAGAGAAAATACCTGTTTAAAATAAAAAAAATAGTTAAACAAATTTATAGAAGAAAACATTGCTAAAGAAATGATGCCTTTAAAGGTATAAAAGGCATACAGAACACCAAGTAAATTGGACTAGAAAAGAAAGTCCCCTTCCTAATCAAAATGCTAAATATATAGAACAAAGAATGAATGTTAAAAACTGCAATTAACATATAAATGCAGACCCATTAGAATTACACCTGACTTCTCAATGGAGAATAAAAGTCAGAAGTGCCTGGACAGATGTGCTGCAGGCTCTAAAAGACCATGGATGACAGCCAAGATTACTATACCCAGCAGAACTTTCAGTCACTATAAACAGATAAATTAAGATTTCATGATAAAGCCAAATTTAGACAACATCTATCTATAAATCCTGCCTTACAGAAGGTGACAGAGGAAAAGTCCAATCTCAGGAGGTTGACTATACCCATGGAAACACAGAAGATAAAAAAATCTCACACTAAGAAAACCAAAAGAAGGGAAATACATAAACCACAACACCACCCAAACCAACAAAATAACACAAATCAACATCCATTGGTCTTTGTTATCTTTCAATATCTATGGTCTCAGTTTTCCCAAAAAAAGATACAGACTAACAGAATGGCTATGAAAACAGGATCCATTCTTCTGCTGTATCTAAGAAAGTCACCTGAACATAAAGGATAAATATTATCTCAGGGTAAGCGGTTGCTTATATTTAAGCAAATGGATATAAGAAGCAAGCTAGTGTAACCATTTATATATTTACCAAATACAAGTCAACCCAAACCAAAAGCAATCAAATGAAATAGGATAAAACACTACATACTCATCAAAGGAAAAATCCAACAAGATGACATTTTAGTTATTATCATCTAAGCCCAAATACAATGGTAGTCAAGTTTGTAAAAAGAAACACTACCACAAGTTAAATCACATATTGACCCACACACACTATAGTGGGAAAACAATATTCTGCTCACCAATAGACATATCATCTAGACAAAAATTAATATAAGAAATACTGAGTCTAACAGAAATTGCAAACCAAGAAGACCTAACAAATATTTACAGAAAATTTTACCCAACATGAAGGTATATACCTTCTTCTCTGTACCTCATGGAACTTTCTCTAAAAGTGATCACATACTTGTACACAAAGTAAACCTCAACAAATACAAAAAAAAAAAATTAAACAACTTCCTGCATCCTGTCAGACAATCATGGAGTAAACTCTAGACAGCAGAAATAATCATCACAATGATGGCTAAAATCAGTATAATAGAAACAAAGATAATACTACAAAAAAATTCAATGAAACAAGTTGATTCTTTGAGAAAATAAACAAGATTGTCAAACTCTTATCCAGACAAACTAAAAGACATGGAAAAAATATCTAAACTAACAAGAGCAGAAAGTAAAAGAGGGACATAACAACAGACACTGAGGAAATCCAGAGAATCATAAGGACATAATCAAACTTGTCCTCCATTGGATAGAAAAATCTAAAACAAATGGTAATATTCTCAATAAGTACCATTTACCAAATTTAGGGCAAGATCAAATAAACAATTTAAATTGACATATAATTCTCATTAAATAGAGCAGTCATTAAAATCTTCCAACCCCAAACAGCCTAGGGCCCAAGGGTTGTAGTGCAGAATTGTATCAGACTTTCAAAGAAGAGTTAAAAACAGTATTTCTCAAATTATGCAATAAAATAGAAAATGAAGAAACATTACCTATTTTATTTTGAAGGCAGAGTTACCTTTATACTCTAGCTACATAATAACTCAACAAAGAAAAAAATTACAGTCCAATTTTCCTTATGAACATAGATGCAAAAATACTTAATAAAATACTTGCAAACTGAATACAAGAACACAAGAAAAATATCATCCACTGTGATCAAGTAGGCTTTATCCCAGACATACAGAGGTGGTTCAACATAGAAATTCAGTAAATATAAAGCACTATATAAATGAATGAAAAGAGAAAAACACCACATGATCATCTTATGTGATGTCCAAAAGCCTTCAAAAAAATTCAACACCCTTCAAAACTCCTGGAGAGATTAGAGATATAAGAAACACATATAAACATAATGAGAGTAATTTAAAGCAAATCTGTAGCCATTACCAAATTGAATAGAGAGAAACTCAAATCAATTCCCCTAAAATCAGGAACAAGACAAGATTGTACATTCTCTTCATATCTATTCAATATAGTATTTGGAGTTTTAGCTAGAGAGTTAGAAAACAAAAGGAGATCAAGAAAATACAAATTTAGAAGAAATAAATCAAAGCATTATTATTTAGAGATGTTATGATAGTATACATAAGTGACCTCCAAAATTTTACTAGATATCTCCTACAGCTGATAAACATTTCAGCAAAGTGGCTGCATAAAAAAATAACTAGAAAAAAATTTAGTAGTCCTCCTATATACAAATGACAAACAGACTCAGTAAAATATCAAGGAAGAAATACCCTTCACAATAGCATATATATATATAATATATATACATATATATATATAATTTCTTGGAGTAGATAACCAAGCAAATAAAATACTTGTTCATCAACAACCTCAAGTCATTTAAGAAAGAAATTAAAGAAGATATCAGAAGATGGAAAGATCTCTCATGCTCATGAATTGAAAAGATTAAATCAAAATCTGAATATAATTCTTCACAGACCTCGAAAGAAAATTCTCAACTTTATATGGAAAAAAAAAAACCCTCAGGAGAGCTAAAGCAATCCTGTACAAAAAAGAACTTCCATGGTGTCACCATCTCTAATTTCAAGCTGTACTGAAGAGCTACAGTAATAAAACCACATGAGATTGGCATAAAAGCTGACCAGTTGATTCATGGAACTGAAATTGAATTGAAGACCCAGACATAAATTCACACACTTCTGGACACTTGATTTCTGATAATGATCTAGAAATACACAATGGAAAAAAAGAAAGTATTTTCAAAAAATGGTTCGGTGTAACTAGAGGTCTGCATATAGAAAATTGTGTGTAGATACAAAATACAATTCCTAGTGGATCAAAGACTTTGGCATAAAACTAGATACACTGAACTTAAAAGAAGAGAAAGTGGGGAAGAACCTTGAATTTATTGACACACAAGACAATTTCCTAAACAGGACACCAATAGCACAGACTCTAAAAACAATAAATGGGATATCAAAAACTGAAAAATATCTGTAAGGCAAATGACATTATCAGTGGGACAAGATTACAGTCTAGAGAACAGAAAAAGGTTTTGTTACCAACCCCACATCTAATAGAAGGCTAATATCCAAAATAAATAAAGAACTCAAGAAACTAAATATGAAAAAACAAACTAATTTTAAAATGAGGTACAGATGTAAGCAGAGGATGCCCAATAGAGGAATCTCAAATGACTGAGGAACACTTAAATTCTCTACATCTTTAGCTATGAGGAAAAGACAACTCAAAAACACTTGTAGATTCCATCTTACACCTGTCAGAACGGCTAAGATTAAAAATACAAGTAGCTGCTCATGCTGGAGGGGATGTGGAGTAAAGAGAATACTCCTTCATTGCTGATGGGAGTGCAAATATGTAAAACCACTTTGGAAATTAATATAGCAGTTCCACATAAAATCAGAAATAGATTCACCTTAAGACCCAACTATATCCTTTTTGGGCATGTACCCAAAGGAAACTCAATGCTACCACAAAGATACTCAATGATGTTCATTGTGGCTTTATAGGTAGAAACTGGACTAACCTAGATGTCCCTCAATAGAAGAATGAATAAACAAAATGTGATAGATTTACATACTTTAAAGCATTACTCAGCAGTTAAAAAAATAACTCACTTGTGGGCAAATGGATAAAACCAAAAAACAAACAAACAAACAAACAAAAAAAACATCCTTAGTGACATAACCCAGGCTCACAAAGACAAATATGGCATGTATTCATTTATAAGTAGATATTAGCTATTCAGTAAATAATAATGATGTTACAATGTAGAAAGAGAGGATAAGTAACAAAGAGGGCTCTAGTGAAATGCAGTAATTTTGCTGTGTGTGTCTGGGGGAATAGAATAGGTTTTATGGATGGACTGGCGATAATTTGGGATGAGGAGAGATGCCTGGAATTCGAGACCCTTTGAGTGTATGTGGAAACTTTCTGGCATCAGTGAAGGTGATCTTAATGTGAATTCCTAATAATGGGGGATTTAAAGTCTCAACTGGCCATCTTTTGCAGTCATGCAAGACTTCCAATGGAGGGACAGGGTTGCATTAAGTTAAGTTCTTGACAAAGGAGGTCCTGTGGAAAATTCCAAACAATGCAGACTGATGTTAAGACAATAGATAATGGAGCCCCATTGCTGAGGACAGTATCCAGACAACTCATTGAACATGGAGAAGTTGAGCTGGTGCCTACATGATGTCTTTTCCCCTCTGTTCTAGCCTCTTTGGTTGGGGAAGGTACTCTGTAGGCTACCAAAAAAGAAATGTAAATGCTAGACCCACCACAAAACCTTTGACCTACAATTTATCCTGCCTGTAAAATATTCTAGGGCAATGATGGCACAGAATTTGCAGGAGTAGCCAACCAATGTCTAATTTTACTTAAGGCTCTATGAGATGGAAACCTTATCCAACATTGCTTGGGTAACCAAGAACCAGAGACTAGATAACTAAGGATTTAGGGTAAAACTAAATAGGACTTGTCAAAAAATACAATAAAATTATTCCTAATGATAGATCAGAGCCTTGTTCAGTTGTCATCATAGAGACTTCCTCCAGCATCAGATGAGAAGTGGTGCAGAGACCCAGAGGTAGGCATTATGCAGAGAGAAAGATGAGTCTAAATTGAAGGTCTCCATCAAATCTCTTCCCTCAGCATTCAAGGAACCATGGAAGAAGAGGTGGAAAGATTGTAAGAGTCAGAGGGAATAGAGGACACCAGGAGAACAAGGCCCTCTGAATCAACTAATCAAGGTGCATATGAGCTCACAGAGACTGAAGCTGCAAGCACACAGCCTACATGGGTCTGTACCAGGTTCAGTGTGTATATATTATAGCTGTTAGGTTAGTATTTTTATGGGACTCCTGACTATGAGAACAAGTGGATCTCTGACTCTTTTGCCTCCTCTTGAGACTCTTCCTCCTGTTGAGTTGCCATATCCAACTTCAATATAAAAGTTTTTGCTTCATCGTAATATATTTTGTCATATTTGGGTATTATCTCTTAGAAGCCTATTATTTTTATGAGAGATAGAAAGGGAGTGGATTTGGAAGGAAGAGAAAGTAGGGAAGAACTGGAAAAAGAAGATGAACAGAAAACTACAATCAAGACACACTGTATAAGAAAAAATTTATTTTCAATAAAAAATTATTTGGCAGGACATTCATTTCCTTGGTTTTTTCCTTTGCTTTGGAAAGGACCAGGTCATCTAGGCTGATCTAAGTTCCAAGTTTGTGAAGAGCACATTAGTGTGTTCTTCCTTGTCATTTGCACAAGGAACCCTTCATAGAAATATAGATGATTGATGGTAGATAAGTAGATAGGTAGGTACATAGGTAGGTAGATAGATAGATAGATAGATAGATAGATAGATAGATAGACATAACCCAGACACTTGGATGTATAGATGCAAGATTTTCCCTGCACTTTTGACTAACAAATAAAAGCATACTAGCCAATGTCTAAAATTATTTCATGAAAATTTGAGCCAATTTTTTTTATTGGAAAGATTCAATTTTGCCTCATTGCATGGCAAATCAATAGGTCTATTAAGATAGGTATTGTCTTTTTCTGTAATGCAGACTCAGTGGTAAGCATATATCCAGGTAGAAGTTATTAAAAACACACAGGATATTTAACATGACTTTAAAATTACAGCATAAAATAGAGAATACCTATTTCAAGTATAATATTTTAGAATTTGAATTGTTGACTCGAATCTGCATCTCAGAATTTAATACTCTGAATACAAGGTAAATAATGTTAAGCAAACTTAAATTAAGCTTAGCAGACTTTAACATGTTGTTATAATATTTGCTTAAGAAGAGTTGCTTCTAGATCTGGCAGATATGTATTTGGTACAACTCATTACAGCTTGGTTTCCACAATGAAATTCCTTTGCCTTGTATAAAGTGTTCTTTACTATATCTAGATAGTAAAGAGGGACTTTTGTCTTTTCTATCATTATTATTGGCCAAATATTTTGCTGTGAATCATATTTAATTAGATAACTTCTACTTTCAGATTAATCTCATCTTACTGAGTGTATCCAAACAGCAATAACTTTTTATTAAAAGTACCAGAAGGAAATGTCAGTTCTCTTCTAGTACGTATTTTATTGTCCATTTGAAACAATATCAGCAAAGTGGCCTCAGTTTTCACTCTGGATTTCAGAGGGCTTTTGCACTAGACATAAAATTTATATTTAAGTTTCATTAAACAGTGAGTTGTTACATATTAGAGTAAGTTAAGGATGGAAACTAGTTATATAATCTTCACAACAGGGTGTCAAAAGCAGATTTCTCATATATACATCAAAGTGTCTGCTTTGTCTAGTATTCATCTTTTTATCTATCATCTATCTTTCTAAATATCATCTACATAAATGGATTTATCCATATCAATGCATCTATCTATCTATCATCATGATCATCATTTATGTATCCATACCTCAATTATATCTGTCATTTACCTATCTTCCTATATATAATGTCTGGTTTCTTAACATTTATCAAAAATTAATTTGGACTAGATATTACTTAGAAATGCTTGCTTGTGGTATGCATAGTTTGCCACTAAGAAAACTGTAATTTTTCCAAAACAGTTCCTTCGGAAGCAGTCACATCTGGAAGAAGACAGATGTGTGGGACATGGACATTAACACTTTTCTTTGTGCTCTGGATTTGCTTTGCTAATGTGTACTTTGGGGCTGTGCTGCTGCACTATGTAAGAAATAAGTTTCAGCATCCTCTGCTGCAAGGATGCTGCTAGAACTGCTGTCTGCTCTAGATAGACTACTCTTTAAGACTCTTGAGGTGTTACTAAGAAAAATATGGCTCTCAGGTCTTAACCTGCTGAGCAGTATAGTTCTACTTTCTAGTTACTGACACTGAGAGTGTAGACATGGTCATTATCAGCTTCAAGGTCTCTCTTTCATGCTAATATCTATAAAATTTACATCTAATTTTGTGGTGTATTTATATATATATATATATTTTATCAGTATACTTATGCAAATTCACCAAATTTTTATTATCTCCATATGTATTATTCTTCATTTTTACCTTGCTTCTAAGTTATGTCATTTTGGTGTAATAATATGTTCAATAACAGAAAATTCTATTAAGTGTATGCTTACTAGCTGACAGAATAGATAACATGAGCTCAATACATAGCATTTAATTGGTTTCTTGCAAAACAATAGCAATGTTATTATCCTGTTGCATATAAAAGGAAACAAAAAGGATAGCATTTTAATATTTAATCTATAGTGAAAGAATCGAATTTTGTTTCAAAATGTACTGACCATGGTAGCATGCACAGAGAATGATGAGTTTAGCTACCATTCACTTGACTAAATGAGTGACATTAAAATCAGAAAAATGTGATCTTTCAGTTTAATGGTATGAAGTATTGGTACTGTGCAGGTGAGTACTAATCATACTGAATTTATATCAGTATCTTTCCTATTTATACTAAAACTGATGTAAAATAAATTTAAATCACATTATAAGATTTATAGTTAGTATAAAAACTGGGACAAGAACTCAGGTAGTTTAAATCTAGACTCCATGAGGATACAGTTGACATCACCCTGTTAGTCTGTCACTCATTCTTGTTGAACCACCTAAAATTCATCCAGAAATAACTGTGGAGCATGTACATCTATCTATATGCCTTTTTATACACCTGCAATAATACACACTCTTCTGCTGTCTTCATCTTTCCTATGTTGAAATGATCTTTCATAGTAAGGTTCAGGTGTTTCTATACATAACAGAATATGTTTTGTTATGTTCTTGCAGACCAGGGAACAGGTTAGAGACTCTTAAATATTCCTCTCTGCCCCCAATTCAACTGGGTTAAAAACTCCTCAAGGACTGAGGCAGTACAAATGAGACTTGAGCAGTAATAGGCCTGAACTGCTCTCACCTGAGTTGTTAGTGTCCCTAGGCTTTCCATAAGTCACAGAGCTGGACAGTTTTCATGTTCCTGGTATGCCCCTCATTAACATCAAATGACTTCATTTCTTTTCTAAAGAACAGCGCTGTTCATTGATTGCATCCACTGATCAGTAAATTCTGCACTGGCTACCTGTTTTCAGGTTCTGAATGTTTGCAGCCAAAATGAAAATTTTCGTTCTAGGAAAACTGGGGCACAGACTGTGGTTCTTGTTAATCTGCTAGAAAATTTTGATGTTAGGATTCTGTCTTTGAAAATCTGGTTTAGATAAAACAAGCAATGCAACAATTAAACTAGTTGTATTTAGTTCTTTTGAGTAGAAAGAAAATTCCCACCACATTAAGATAAAGGTAGAAAAAAGTTAGTTGTATAAGAATCATAGAACATAAGAATAATAGACATGGAATGCTGGCCATTTTACAGAACCACACTTTTGAATTTCTTTTAAACTTATCTGGTACTCAAAAAAGAAAAATACTGTCCATTTATCAAGGGAGGATAAGGGAATTTTTTTTGGGGGGGGAGTATAATGAATAAAAAAAATGAACTTAGTCGTCAGGAGAATGACTAGATATAGATGTTTAGAAGAATTATAGTAAATTCTTCAAGTATAAACATCATCCTTTGTCTGATGGTGCAGAATCTGGTGGGTTTTTTCTTTATGTAACACCAATGGGGGCACTTTTAGCAAAAAGTATTTGAGGTAGGAGATTTATATTTCTTATGTGTGTGCATGAATTCTCAACAGTGTTCATGTGTGCCCTTGTATATACACATGTGTACTAGGGTACAGGTGGGTGTGGAGGTCAGAGGGCAGCCTCAGGCATTTTTGCTCAGTTTTCATTCACTTTTTCTGAAATTGGACCTCTCATTGGCCTGATACTAGCCAGAGTTTAGACTAACTGATCAGAACAAGGATTCTCCTGCCTCTGCCTAATCAAACAGGATTACAAGCAGGCACCACTGCATTCTGTTTTGTGCATAGGTTCTGGGGATAGAATTCAAATTCTGAAGCTTTCATAGCCAGACGTTTGTTGACTATGTTAATTAATAATGATGGCCAGCTGTACAGGATCTTGAATCATCAAGGAGAGAAACTCCCAAGCACACCTGTGATACATTCTCTTGATTGGGTCAGCCTCTGGCCAAGCCTTCAAGGGCTTATGTTGATAAAGTTAATTCACTGAGATGGAAATGACTAATTCACAAGTAAAAGACACCATTCACTGGGCTTGGGTCTTAGACTGAATTAAATGGAGAAAACTACCTGAGCATAAGAGTTCATATCAGTCTGCACCTTTTGCTAATGCAAGGTGACCAGAAGCCTCACTCCTGCTGCCATGACAAACATACTGTCAAACTATGCATCTACATAGAACTTCTTCCTTTTGAAGTTGCTTAGGGCAGGTATTTTGGGGACTCCATTGGAGAAAGTAACTGATTCCTTAGGTGAGCAATCTCTCAGCTCAAGATCCATATTTCAATCAATTGAAAGGTGTTAGGGATTCTTGAAAGTGGGCACTGGCTCCTTTCCTGGTCATTCTTATTCAGTCAGAACCAAGGCTATATATTCTCCAAAAGGACAGAGGCCTTTGTTCTTTACAGCCATAACAATGATGTGCCATTGTCTCTACACTGTCCTTTGTGAAATAATTGACAATGCTTTCTGTTATGTCATCACACAAAGATGACTATATCAGGTAACTATGTCTATGAAGTCAGTATCTTTTTAGCATGATTAGCATGCAGGAGAAGTGGAGGAGGCTGTGTATACGGACGGATAGGGTTCTTGCTTTAGTTCTCACTTTATATCTTGGCAATTTGTGCAGCTAACAGAGCACATTTTTTTTTCTTTAACAGAATTCACCTGCTAGAGAGATAGGAAGTAGACATGAGGAAGATTGATAAAATCTGTAAAAGTATAATAAGCACTACCTACATATATGTTAGGTGCTACTAGCAGAAACTGAACAGTAGCCTCATTTTGTTCTCAGTCTTTGGTCTCCTGTAAGTTCTCAGCACTCCATCAACCAGTTTAGAATAGTAGCCTCCAAACTGGCTTCTCCTCTTGATTTTATCTCCATCTACATACTTTGCTAATCCCTTCTCAATTTCAAATTTTCTATTGACTTCAGTTAAAATAATTTGCTCAGGGTAAAGTTTACTTTTTTTTTCTTTGCTATACATGAATATCTTTTAGAATTTCTCCTGCCTCATTATCATCATATACCTGCAGTCAGCCATTCTTTCCTTTCACAGCACTCTAAGAAGTGGCGGTATTTTTGTGAGGGAAGTAGCAGAGAAGGCATGGGTGAACGTGCTAAGAGGAAGGAGTACAAGATGAATGGTCCAGCTGACTACTTAATGAGTTAAGGTCTCCAAGGCTGTCCCTGGCAAGCCTGCCTATGACAATGTTTGAGCTTGGATCACTCCTCTGGAATCCAGGGTGCTTGTTGATGTTTGCTTCGGTCACAAGGTACACAGCTTCTAATTCACACATGAAGGGGTAAGCTGAGCACCCCAGTCAGCAGCTTCAGGAAATGCTTTCTGCATGGCTAGAGCTAATCATATTTGCTGCCCTTGTAATGCCTGTTTTGTCACATTTTTATAGTTTTAAAGAAATATTAAATGGTAATGGAGGCAGGGAACACATTCTTAACGTGTTGACATCTCTTATCCTCACTTTTTCATGTTTGGTTTTCAGAAGCCAAAGTCATTTTCTTTTCCAAGTAGGCAGAACAAATTCATTTCCAGCCATACCCTCTGCTATCTCTGATGTAATCTGTTTGTAGAGAGAGGCATATCTATTGATATTGTATTGATTTTGTTTCCCATTTGTGCACTGTCTATGGGAGTGCCATGGGCTGTGTCTGTGTGTGCTTTGGTTTTCTTTAGACAGTTTTGGATTGGCAGAGCGCTTCTCTGGGCTTCTTGCTTGTCTTATTCTGCTCCCCATGAAACCAATCAAGTTGCCAAGTTCTTACTGACATCAAAGCAGGCTCAAGGCTCAGATCATCTCTGTGGGATACAGAGGAAGAGGAGAAATAGCTCCTTCCCAAAGAACAATTTCCTGACCGAGTTCTAAGTTAATTTTGTGGCCAATTGGACTTTTTACTTTTTCCAGCAGCCTGGCTCCCAGGGAAGTAAAATACAGCAGCTGATATCAATCGGCCTGTGGCCAGGTGCTTATGGTGCCGGGCAAAATCGCAGGCAACAGTTCTCTCTCTCCCGTACCTTCACTTTCTTTTTTTATAAATTTATTTTGCTTCACGTTCTTTCAAGTAACAATATAAACAACAAACAGTTTACAAAATTTAAATCACTTCTGCCTACACCCTTACCCCCTAAACCCAAATGGACATAATGCCAACCCTAGCAATGATTAATTAATAGCACAACAGCGTTTCTTACAAAAACCTGTTTTTCCCCAACAGGATACAGTCAAGCACTTGCTGGCCCTGTGTCCTAGCCACACATTTATTTTCATTAGATCTTTTTATTTTTTTTCACACAGTCCACAAAGAGGCAAGAGTTTAAGAACAAAACTGTGAAGGTGGCAACCTTAATTTTATGTGTACGACTTTCCCACATTTTTGTATAATTTTGGTCTTTCCCTTTGTGTTTGGAATCCACTGTTGTGCTAGTTGAGATTTTATAAGCTCCATAGTGGGCAATAAGACAGCCTTCTGCTCTGATCACACTTTCCTACATACTACCTCTCAGCCCACTACTCCTTACCCACAAGGGCACCTCAAGTAGTGACTGTTAGTTTTGTGTGTGAAAGCAAATATACACTATCAAGGACACACACGAAGAGTTTATTTAAGAGAGAGTTTCCAGGTGGGTGCAGAAGCAGAAGAGGACAGACCAGAAGACAGAGAGAGAACCGAACATGCGCACAGTCTCTTTTAAGAGAAGGGGCGTGTGCAGATATGCCTCATTCGACCAGGGAGGTGCTTCCCTAGGCAGTGCCACAAGGTATACGTAGCCATGCCCAGGGTTGTGCCTCTGTACAAGGTGCATCCCCCCTGAGCCGAGTTGGCTCAGCTAGGTCGAGTGTCAGGAATCCTTGGGTTTAAAAATGGCTGTTTAGGAAAATCTATGAGGCAGTGGGTACACCACACATATTTCTGGTTTTTAGCGCAGAATGTAGATGTCCTCAAACACACTTAAACAGGAATGCCACATTTAGGCTGCAAAGAACTAAGGAGTATGCAAACACACACAGCAAATATGGTAATATAGACCCTTATATGTTCTCCAAGAGAACATTCTGGTATTTACCAGTGGTCAGCCATGGCCATGATGTGTTTGCACATTTCAAGAAGTGGGAAGTCTGTTTTCTCTGGAAGCTCTGTAAGGCTCCTCCCAGCACAGACCTTTCCTTGCACTACACTGCTGAGACAGCTTGACCACAAAATAGAAGTTTAACCTGTTTACTGAGCAAAGCCTCTGGTGTCTATTGCCTGGTATGTGCAACCACCCACCAATGATGCTTTAAAACACAGTAAAACACCTTTAGGGCATGTAACTGTTGGCGGTAGACTTTTAAGATGTCTCAGGCACAGCAGACAGCACTGAAACCCTGTTAGTGCAAAATCTGAGCCTAGAGCCAAATTCTGCCACCATTTGAAATTACTGTGGGAAATTATGACTGATCCAGCTCTCATTGGAATTCTCAGCCCCTTTCCCAATTAACTTTAATGCTGTGATAGGAGTGTTTGGTGTAATTCAGCACTGTTAAAAAAATACATAGGGCAATTGTGGAAGTAAATAAATCAGCATCCTTTGGTCACTGGCAGTGAAAGTAAAGCTTAGATTTGGCCTTTGGTACTGTGCTTACCTCATGAATTAAAGTAAAACATTGCCTCAATTTCTAAAATAAGAACTGCATACTAAAAGGCAAATAGAAATTATATCATGCCATTCCACTTTATAAAAGAGATAACATACATTATCAGTTAGTGCTGAAAGGCACAGGTGTTCCTATCAGACATTTTACGCTCTATCCTATACTCTAACCACTCAGTATCTGAGGTTCATTTCTTCCACAAAGGTCTCAGTGTGTGTTTTGTGGTCTAAACTGTCCTCCATTTATTTTATCCTAAGGCCTATATGCCTTCAAGTTTAATACCAACTACTGATATCTTGTGTCTAGCTCTTATACCTTTTCTTTCGCTTAAACCCTTAAAAATACAAAATCTTACATTATTTTATATCTAATCTGCTATATTATCTGCTGATTTATGTTCATCTAGCTGAAATTTGCACTTAGTGAAAATTTTCATGTAAAAACAAATGTTTTCTTTAGTCTCATAATACAAAGCACAATGGTGTGGAAACAGATAACCTGAATATTTGCTATTGAACAACCTGTAAGTGCATAGGGACTTCTGTGAAGCTTAGCATTTCAGGATGTTCACCACAAGATCATGGGTGTTTCTGAGAGCTTGTTAGAATTGCAAACTCTTATGTCTCATTCTTTGACTACTTCTTTGTAAAAAGTGACTGGTTTTCAGAATTTGACAGGCAAAAGCTTGCAAGAGAGGGTTTCCTGTGGGTCATTGACAAAGATCACAGTATATATTATGTCGGCTCTAAGCCTTCAGAAGCCTAGGCCTGGCACTGTGCATACAGAAGTCAGTATTGTTTGTTTTATAGTTCTCTAGCTCCTTAGAAAATCTGGTAAACATTATGACCTCTTTTTTAAGAAAATGAACACATGCATACACATATGCACGCACATAATTTTACATCTAGCCTGTGAGTTTCAAAGACCCTACGCCATGAAGAGTTCGTTTGCGTGTTTCCTGGTATCTGGTCTTTATAATGTATGTTTACTGTTTTAAAGCAAGATTTGAGCATGCCTTTCTCTAGTTGGACTAGTCTCTGGTTTTGGAATTGTAAATTTGAATGAACAATAATAATCACATGTAACATTGTTCCTCATAGGAAGATGACTAGTGTAATTGTGTAAAAGCTAATTTAGCCTCAGAAGTGTTCTTTATTTGGTAGATTTCACTTATATCAGTCACAGTAAGCTTTGATTTATAAAATAAAGACTATCTTTCTACCTAATTGTATATTTAAATCTCTCTCTCTCAATTTAAGCAGTTATGCTTTGCTTTCATGTATTTTTTTAAAGTCTTTGGGGGTGATGATCTGGATTATTTTTAATCACCAATTAAATTTTCCCTGAACAGATTGTTATGAGTCTAGATGATGCCAAGCAGTGAAAGCCCCACTCTAACAGCATGAGTGTGGTCCATCATTTAAGTGTCCTTTATTGTATGAAAAAAAGGTCAGGTATTCCTGATCTGCATTAAAAGGGAATTATGGAGATAGATGTTGAAAATAAATAACATGAAAAGTCATAGCCAGGGAGTCAAAGGCATGTGTTCCCTATTTTAAATTTTTTAAAATTCTAATAATATTAGTTTGAAAATACTATGCTTCTGTTTTTATTAAAGGAAAAATTGATGCTGAGATTTATATTTAAGTCATTTTAACCTACATTTTTACTAGTGTTTATTTTTCTTAGGAAGAATAATGCCCAGGTCTCTATTTACAAACTCATTTATATTAGTCAGGCCAGGCAAATGCCATGTTGCTTCAGGATCATCAGGCTCTTTAGACAGGGAATCTGTGGATACTCTTGGAAGATATCCAGCTTACAGGTCCTCAGTTAGTTAAGCCTAACAATGGACTCCATGAAAACTTCATGAACTGAGAAATATTCTGAAAATCATAGACTAGATTATGACTTGGGGAACACTGAATGATTTAAAGAAGAAATTTCCCAATAGTTACATGTGAAAAATTTTAGAGGTGGCTACTATAATAGATTATGTCCATTGCAATGGTTCTCAAAAACATCTTTTAGATCATTTGATTCTTCCTTACTGAATCAGAGCTAAACTATATCTAATGTGCTTAAATTTTATTTCTGTAAACCAGCTGTACTCCATGTTATGCATGTTTCTTGATCAGTGGGGTACAGGGGACCTAGTGGAAGAAAAGACCAGGATTGGTACAGTGAAAATATGTATTCTCTGTAATTACAGCTCTTGCTGTCTAGTTATAGAAGCATGTAGACAGTGAGGATTAAGAAACTTGGAATATTTGGAAGTCTCCATGGAAGAATGAAAGGAAGAAAGAAGGGGCCACTGTATTTCTTTGTCAATCTTTTGTGCCTTTTCTTTCTCTTATTTTACCAGATAGAAACTGATATTTAAAAGGATAAAAACCTATCAAATAGACATGTGTCATCACAGTCAGCCATGTGGTCACCTGGAGTAAAATAGAGTTTGAAAGTGGATTTTTCTGGAACCCCTAAATTATGCTTGCCAGGAGTCATCTTGGCTTGACTATAGTGTTCTTGTAATTATCATGACTGGCTCTTCAGGAACCTGGCCAGTGTTCTGTGTGCAGCTTCTTGGCACACTACAAAGGAACAGACCACCAAAGAGATGTATGGTGCTTGGGAATCTGCCACATGAATGTGCCAGAATCTTTGATATGAACTTAAAGCAAATCAAGTCCCTTCTGGATTGCATAAGGTTTCTTATATTGGTAGGTACACATACCTTCCTTCCCTGTCCTGTACAATCATAGTGATATCCTGGTCTTGTCCAAGATCATACTTCAGTTGGTATTTCCATCACGAACTGCACTCAGCCTGATTTTGGGTCTGCCTACCTCTTTTTATCCATCTCACATGAATTCAAACCCCTTTCTTATATTACTGGGGTTTTAAAGTATATTCAGGAAGCCAATTCTCTGCTAACAAAGCTGAAGAGGTCAGATACTAGGTTAAACATGCACACTTGGTGGTAGTTTTGATAAAATTTAATATACATTGGCCTTAATAAAATTATGAATCAAAATTTAAATACTGGTTTAAAGTAAATTAATCCAAAGTGGGTAGGGCAGGGTGGGAGATAATCATAACCTATATTTGACTCTTTGAAAAAAAAGTTTTACTTTTAAAAAACATTCTGTGTATGTGGGGGTGTGTAGATATGCACAGGTGAATGCAAGTGTCTACAGAGGCCAGAAGAGGGCATTTGATTTTGCGGAGCTAGAGTTATAGGTGATTTTGAGAATCAGATGTCTACTTCAGAGATTCAGATATTCTGCAGAGCCCCAGGTGGCTTAATTCCTGACTCATTTCTCCATCCTTCCCTTTCATCCACTTTAAAAATTATTTGTTTGTCGCTTTTGTGTATATGTGTGTGTGTGTGTATGTATGTATGTGTAATCTAACATAGATAACACTTATTTCTTATTGCTCTTTCCATACTAGGAAAAGAATAGTTGTACATCGTTTTGTTCAGATGTCTATGATGAGTTTATTAATATTAAGGGTGGCATAATGTAACTTGATAAGGTCACTTGTCCATCTGAGCACCATAGCAGCTTAAGGGTGGCCTTACAGGACAAATTTTAAATCATTTAATTCATCATTAGTGAAATATTAGATAATAATTAGAGCCTAAAATGGGTGGTTACAGGCCAGAAATCAAATGATCACTTGAATACCTCTTCACTCCCCATTAGACACTTGAATGTCATGAGGAGAATCATGTTATCAGAAGATAGAATCCTGCATGGACTTTATCTCATTTGGATGACATCGTCCTAAACATCTCAGAAAATGAAGTAATATTTGCAGAGAGTAATGCCAGCCTCAAGGACAGTGATGATGACTATGAGGACATCACAGCCTTCTATGCAAAATTAGCATGTGTCAAATGGAATTACCATACTGAAAGCTTCTGTTATATGAACCCATATTTCTTAGTCTCAGGAAAAATGTTACCCAAAGTAACAATGTCCTATAGGGAGAAGACCTGGAAAATAGTTAATGCTTTAAATAGTTAAAGCATCAGTGATAAGAACTCTGTAAATTAGTATCTCTTGAGAAAATAGGCTTGGAATTAGAAAGGAGGGAAGTTTGAGAATAATTTAAATAAGTCACAGGATACTTCATCAAAGCATAGAAAGCTGGGAAGAGAGAAGAAAATACTAAGTTTGAATTACTGATAAGCCAATTATAAAATACAAAATAAAGACAAAGGACTTGTTATCTTTGAAAACTCGAATCTGTGGGTGGGCATTGCAGCCTTTAATTTTATTTCTGTAATTAGAACATAAAATATCATACAGGGCTGGAAGTTCTCTTAGAGTCTATGCTAGTTAAGTTTTTTGTCAACTTGAAGCAAGCCAGGGTCATCTGGAAAGAGGGGACTTCAATTAAGAAGATGTCTCTCTGATTGGCCTTTAGAAAAATCTGTAGGTTAACAATTGCACTGTGGGTGGTGCAAGCCCTAGGCAGGTGGTCCTGGGGTGTAAAACAAAACAAAACAAAACAAAACAAAACAAAACAAAACAAAACACCAACAAACTTAGAAAGCCATGGGAAGCAAGCCAGAGTTCCTCAGTATCTGCCCTGCCTCTGAGTTCCTGCCTTGAGTTTCTGATCTGAATTCAGATGATGGACTATAAACTATAAGATAAAATATACCCTTTCCTCCCCAAATTGCCTTGGTCATGGTGTTTTATCACAGTAGTAGAGATCAAACTAAGCCAGAGATCATGTGAGCTTCCTTTTATAGAGCCCAGGCTTTAAGGCTCTGAGAAATTATTGACTGAATGACTGTAACATGGCCGGTCTTGGGCAGGGCTGAGGCAGTACATTGGCATTATAACTCCCCATGATAGAGAAAAGTGGGTTTCAAAGAGGTTTGAGCTTTGAACAGATTAAAGGCATGTGACAGATGGCCCGTGTTTATTACAGCTCCCATCAGTCTGTATAGTTACTGGGACTGATCACGTGCTAGGAATTCACATTTTCTTGTTGACATCAAATGTTTTACTCACTGTTTATTATATTGCTTGAAGAAAACCAAACATTTTGTAAACAAAACCATTTATTTTTCTGAAAGGTTATATAATCAAGTAAATCCTCTCACTGGAGTTAAAAAGCAAAACCACAGTTTAACTTGATTTTCATAGCAAGTTACTCTGTTCACTAATTGCTTTCAGTCATTGTCAAACAGAAAAGGTGCAAAGCTTCCTCTTCCACTGACACCATGCATGGTGGGATTTCAGTGTGAGCTCTACCCAGCCTGTTTCTGCACACCAAGGGATTGGGGCATTCATTTTTAAGGCGTTATATTAATTTAAATGCATATATATAGTCTTTTTAGCTTATTATTTCAAAACACAGCGCACCATTTTTTGTTTCTCCTCTGTTGCTTTCCCTTCCCCTTCCTCCTTCTATCCTCTCTTCCTCTTCTCTTTGTTCCTTCTCCTCACTCACTCTCTTCCTATTTCTTTCTCCTTTTTTCTTTTTTCCTTCACTGCCACCTCCTTCCTCTCTTCATCTCTTTCTCTCTTAACTTGAAATTAAAGCAATAGCTTTGTTAAGAATGGGCTATGAAGATAACAGGGTTTCCAGAGCTAAACTCCAGGGCCATTACCATGAAAAACACACGTGTTTTCTGTATAATTTACTTCCTAAGCTTTGACATACTGTAGATACTGTTATTCCAACACTAGGATTGATGACACCTTACTTTCCCAGGGCTGGAGAGGTGGCTCAAAGGGCTGGCACACTGGTTGCTACTTTCTTCTTCTTTAACCTAACTTCATTTCTAGCTGTAATTCTTAAACAAAGACTCTCTACAGGGAGTTTATTACCATCTTAATATAAAAATGCAAATCTTATTTTCTCTTAGTATAAACTCCTTAGGTCTAGAGAACATTGATCTCAGTTTTGTAAGTCACAGGAAAATATAATACTTGATACTAGTTTGATTACAATATGACTGTCCCACTGGGTCATGTATTCCTAAGATTCCTTTTGATTTTTTGTTAAATGTATTCATAATATATGCTTGGTAAGAGTCATTTTTCCGATAGAAGTGATTTAAAAGTTGTGTTTTAAATGTCTCTTTTTGTCACAGGTCAGTTGTGTCAGGACCAAGGACATGGTGAGACACAAATCAGAAGTATGGCTATCAAGTTCTCCTTCCCAAGGACACACTTGGTCATGTGCCATGAATGGGATAATAGTGTTCCTAAAATTTCCAGACAGGCATTTTGCCCTGACAGTCAGGTGCTCCATGGCATGGTAGACACTGCTTACACATCAGAGAAGAACTGAAAAGGAAATGAGCATTTTTAGTAAATTTCCTAACTGAATACAAAATCCAAAGAAGAAAAGCTATAGAAAACAATGGGGCTCTGGTATAAATTAATAATCTATGCTCTAAGAAAGACTAGGGGTTTGTGGATATTTGTGAAGAAAAGGAAGTTTTTATGAAGAAAAAATAAAAGAACAAGGAGAAAATCGTTTCATACAGAGCAGGTAAATTTGAGTATAAAATTCAACAATTGATATATGGTTTGAAAGTGTAATTTTAATGTATTATTGCTCAACAAACAATTCATTTCTCCTGTAATAAAATTTAACTCCTGCGCTATGCACTGGGCATCCTAGAAAAAAGCTGGGTGGATGATAAGAGAGAACAGACTGTGTGAACTGTATTACCAGGGAGCAAACTGTCTCTTGGGAGACTTAAATGTACCAAGTGACCTCTTTGCTTCTTGTGTTATTGAAATTAAGCCTCAAAGTGGCCTCTGGCAGGAGTCTATATAGGGTAATGAATACAGGGAACAAAAGCTTATCCTTCATTAGGATGACAGAAAATTAACCACCTGTGATGAGCCACTAAATCTGATTTTAATGTTAAGAGTTCCCTGAACAGCCAGCTTTGGTTCAACTTTATGCAAATGTCACATGGGTGCTTATAATTACTGCTTCTGATTTCAGTGTAATCCAGTTATTGAAAACCACATTTAGAAACAGACTAGTTATTGGCTGCTCTAAAGTTCTCCTTCACTTGGCTTCCCTTGAATTGTTTGAAGTCCCCAGTTTGTTTCATGTTGTCTGGATTTCTGGGCCCTGCTGCTACCAGCTACAAGAAAATACTGTTTGACTAAACACAACATGAAGATGAGATGAATACAACACGTCCTGGAAGGCCAGCAAGGCATAGCAAGACACAAGGCTACTCCTCACTGTCTTAATCATTCTCTTATAATTGTTATGCATTTCATATTTTTAATTTTGTCTACTTTAATTTAATTACATCTCTAAAAATGCAACTAGTTTACATATTATCTCCCACTTTAAAGATTATAAAAATATTAGGGACTTCTCCCTTCTCCCAATAACATATAAGAAAGGGTATGCCAGGTATTTATTTATTTATTTATTTATTTATTTATTTATTTATTTATTTCAGCCCAATACATATGAGAAGCCAGATCTTTAGTTTGGGCAAAGTAGTGTGATAGGAAGACTGGTGGACCCTGATTCAGAGCATGGCTACCTTGCATAAATTATATAATCCCAGTCTTCTATCACTTTTCAACAAGATATTGCTTTCTAACAGCATGTTCTATAGTCTTTTTATTAGATGTACGTATACATGTTTGTTGCATGGGCATAACTATATGTGTGTGGCTACATGTATGAGTGTACGGAGACCAGGGACTAACCTTGGGTGTCACTTCTCATGAAACATCCATCTTGTTAAAATATTAGGTCTCTCACTGAGACCTGGAGTTCACTGATTAGGCTAGGTTTGCATGACAGCAGGTCCCAGGAATCTGCCTGTCTCTGCCTCTTCAGCATGGAAATTCTAAGCATAGCATGACACCGAGCCTGCCTTTTCAAGTGGGCACTTGACATCAATCTCAGGTTCTTGTGCTTATATGGCAAAACATTACTTCCCATTACCATATGGTTCATTTTTTATTCCAAAGACCCATAGATATGTTTTCATATATATAATTTTTTTCTAATGACAAAGCTCTTTTAATGAAAAAATGTACCATATCTGGGAGTTTAGCTTAGTGGGATAGTGTAGACTTAAGACATGCAAGGTCCTGTGATATTTTAATTTCTGACATTGAAAACAAATAAGAAAAAGAAAAAAATAAGTGGCAATGTGTTATTTATGGGACAAAAATGAAAGTAACCTTTTAAAATATCAGAATAGAGAGTCTGAATTTCTCTCAATGTTTTTGAAGATTTTTACAGTTCAATAATTATAACATTAAAAAAGAATACCAATCACATGAAACTTCTCTGACTTCCACATGAAATCATAGACTTACTTGATTCCAGGCCAATTTGTTCTAGAGGTAGATTTGCTGAGGGTTCAAATAAATTATTACAGTAAGAGGTACAGGCAATCAAGAGATGCCTAATGATCCCACAGCCATGCCAGTTCACAAAATGCAACAGATTATAAAACACACAGTTGTGTCTTGTCTTCTTATGAAAATTTGCTCCTTCCTAAGTATTTATTTCTTAGGCTTTCTCCTAAATTTATGCAACATTTATTTATTGAGTACTTGGATTCAAGGTTCTCAGACATGGCTGTTGTCTTGAAGGAGAGATATTTACTGTTATCTTTCATGCTTACTAGACTTTCTTGACAGAGTAGTGGTTGGAAACCTTTTTAAAGCAGACACTACTGGCTGTAGCCTCCTGGACATACTTTAAATTCTTAATTTATAATAAGCATAACAGGGGGGTCTTTGAAAAGTTATCAGATTGCCTGAAAACTTTCTTAGAAATAAAATTTTGTAATCTACTGCATTTTCCTGCCACAGCAAGTCTTCTCATAGAAGAGACGTGCTCTGCCCTATAAATATTCTGAGCAGTGTCACTCACCATCAAGCAGTAGAGGGTCTGTGTTTAGCTCACTCTGCCGGGGCAACTTGTTTTGAAATTGCAGATTGTCCCAACTTCTCTCATTCTGACAGAAGCTGAATGCAATTGCTTAATAACTCACCTGTCATGGCCTCTAAAGTTAGAGTTGTGTACCACAGTGCTGCTGCCTGCTAAATCTTCACCAAACAAACTTTCTTTTCTCTTCCAATGAGGGAGGGCATGAGTTCTGAATTACCTGAGGAAGTCAGATGAAAGTCCTCTTCGAAGTTTCCTATATCACACTTTAAGTGATAAAGTTCTTAACTTTGTAAATTAAGACAAGGAAAGCAAGAAAACAAACCAAGGGGAGAGAGGAAAATAGAATAGAAGAAAGTCAGTCCAGTGGATCTTACAGAATTTTCCAAAGATAAGTGTTAGAAGAAAGTGGGTCTCTTTCTTTCAGAAGGTCCTTAAAACCACAGCTGGAAATCTGGCCTAAATGTTAAGGAAGAGGCTGGCTGCAGGCTCATCACTGGGTGTTAGTTCTTTAAGATGCATCATCTCTGGACTACAGTGGGAACTCAGCAGAGGCAGAGAGACACTTCTAGTTTCCTCATCAGTCTGCCAGTGGCAACAAGAAAGAGTTTAATGGATGGTATGTGTGTGTATGAGGGGGTGTCCTGTAATCTCTGACATTTTAAATCCACAGATTTTAGAACATAGAACCCAAGAAATGTTTAAAATTGGGAATGTTTTTTATAAAACATTTGTATTCTGACAGTGTTTTAAAAACTTCTTGCCTCTCTCACATCTTTATTGCAACAATAAAGATGCTCTGGAAAGGCTAATGTGATTCACCAAGTGAGTATTAGTTAGTTGTACTTAGCTATGTTATCTGGTCCCTACCTTCACTTGTGCCTGTATTAGCCTCGAGAGAACCATTCAAAGATGATTGTTGATAGCTAATTAGTGCATCACTGACCCCATCTTCAGGCTTGATTTGAACAAATTGCAGTCACTAAACCACTGTTGAGCTTAGAACCTCTCCCCCATTCTCTCCTATATGAAGCCCATGTTCCTACTAAGCCAAAGGTGAAGAGGCAGTGTATGAGATTTGCTTACTAAGATTTTGTTTGATAACCAGTATTCTCTTTGATAGTGGGACATTTTGATATAAGATCCAAATGAAGGACTATATTTTTTCACTGGTAAAATTATTGAATAAGGAGAGTAAAAAGAGACAAAGTCAGAATAAAATCTTGTTGAATAGAAAATATAGAAGAGAAAAACAACAGAAAGATCTAGAAAAAAGGAGATAAAGCAAGAATGGAAAAGATAAGAAATAAGAAAATGGAATAAAATAAATATAGTATGAGGCCCTGAGACTATGAATATTGCTATTGCTTTCCATTATCTCCATCACTTTCTTTTGCACTGACAGTCCTCACATGTGATAAAACTTTGTGAAACTAGTGTTTTCATTAAGTGTTCATCCTATCTATAAACTTAATGTCTTCAGTGTCCAGTTACTCCAATCTCTATCTTTACTAGGTCCAACAATAAACTCATCTGCATAAATGTGAGATGGCATAACATGTCTTTTCATCAGGAGACAGACCTTCACTATGCCTTTGACTTACCCAAGTGGGTGTCCTGTGGGGGCTGGGCAGCTTTGGGAAGATGTAGCTTAGTTTCTCCATAAGCATCTGGCCATAACAAGTATAGGGAAAGCATAAACCCTCATGGCAGATATTCTCCTGTATAGGTCTAATATTTGAGAAGTTTTCCCATTTTAAAATTCTGCAGCCTAAATGTCAGAGCCCCAAATGAAGATTTCCCCCCACCCTCAAACTCTTAAGTAGCTTCTTTTCAGGATCACAGTTAACTTTAATGTATTAAAATAGGCTTCTGTTTCTGGAAACAGTACATCAAAATGAAGGCCTCATCAAGCAGATTTATGAGTCCACATGGATTACTGGAAGGAGGACTTGGCTGAGAATCAGGAAGTATGAATTCCAGTCACTACTCTGCCCTGTCTTTGTTGACCTGCTCCCCTCCACCCCAAATTACATGGATTTTTTTTTCAGAATATTTCCCATGTATCAGAATTCTGCTGCTGCTACTACAATGCATTTTCTTACAAGAAACATCTTTTAGATAATGGTTCTCATGAAATAAAGCCTTGGTAAACTTCTCCATTTTCTCCAAAGCTGGCAAAACACTTATTCTTTTTTCATTTTTTTAAAATAAGCTCAGCTTCATGAAATGCCCTATATACTGCTAACATGTACCTGAAGAGACTGGTGGGGCTTATATATATTTATCTAACCTACAAATAGGCACTAGTTGGCACCTTTGTTTCTTCTAAACTCATGTGCTAGTGGGAATTAAGAGGTCTTCCCTGACTTCTCTGTCTTAATCATCTCCAACTCTGTCCCATGATACATTTTATCCTTTTACAGTTTTATTATTTTCTTCACGGTTTAACTTTTTCATAACTGGATGTTGCTTAATCTGTAGGGACTCTTTTCCCTGCCAAATGACCTTTAGCTACACATATATATCCAGCAGATGTTCAAAGAATATGTGAGTAAAGAGACGAGTCCAATCAAGAATTCAGTATGCTAGGAAATTCAAAGTAATCTGTCACTTCCATCCTTTACTGAGGCATATAAATTTCACAATGAGAACATACTAATAGGACTTTATTTCCTGATTCTTCTTCTTTTTTTGTTGTTGTTGCTATCTGTTCTTTAAAAAGGTTAGGGGTATGAGGACTCCAATATGCAACTTCTAATTTGTTCTTGAGATCTGATTCTTTCTAAAGGAAGTAAGAATTATTCTTTGATTTTCTGAAATTAGATATTGACTTTATTGTTAGAGAAGAACAGACCTGTGTTGCAGGAGTGAAGGCCACACCCACTGGACCATCCTGTGGTGAGAACTGCAGTCTTGGGCTGGAAGGTGGTCTGAGGAGTGAGGTGATGACTGTGAATTTAAATGCACAAACTTCACAGTATGCTTCTAAAGGAAGAATTTTTCTATTGGCTTTGGGCTGTTTTTTTTAGGATATGTAGTAGTAAAGACTTACCATCTAGGGTCTGTTGATTTGATGACACCATAACCCAGTCAGTCTTCAAATTTATTTTCATTTCTGATAAATGAGGACATTATTGAGAAATAGGTGTCTATGAAATCACAATTGTTCACACAAAATTCACTGGGTACATATGGCATTTATCATATTCTTACTTAGTAATGGAAGCACCACGTCAGCTTTTGCATAATGAAGTCAGCTGGCACACCACATCTGGAGACAGTTCTGCTTTATGTGTTATTTTCTTAATCTATTGACTCTATGAGCTATTAACAAACTTCTAGTATTTCTTGATAGTGAGAAGATGTCAGATACTTTTAAGTATGGGTTTGACCACGAACCAGTCTTTTAAGACTAGTCACAAAATTTTATTCTGCTGTATGTAAATCACCATTCTATTCCATGGAAATGAATAATAATTTAGGAACAAATGTGAGAGTAGTTGGGTGGGGCCAGGCTTCAGTCAGACTTCTTGGAGTTAGCTGAAAGGCCATCCATTGTAGACTCGATTAATAAAAACAAACAAGAAAGAAACAAAGTAGATAATTTAAGATTTTACAACAGGTGCATGATGGTGTAAATTTTCATTCTTTGTGTCTTAGTTTATTTCTCTGACCCACAGGAATATGTAACATTACAGAGCCATTTAAATTTTTATTATGCTCATGGTGAATACTTACTAATTGCTTGAAAGTAGGTCTGTATAATCCATTACGTTATAATGACATAAACAGTACACGTTAACTTACCTTCTCATAATTGGAATTATTTCTGAGAGTTGATGATCTGAATTGGTATCAGTTTAAAAATTTGACCCATTAAATTCAGATATCATCATGATAGTTGATAAATTCTGTGAAACATTCATACATTAAAACCAAGTGACAGTCATAGGTTTGGCCTTAACTCTCAAGTATCCAGCACAAATATTGTCAGGAATACATGTTGAAAAAAAGACTCACTTAAAATGAATTTTTTGCCTTTTAAAATAGAAGACAAATTGATATCAAAGCATATAATGTCTTGGAGTTTACAAAGGGGCCACATATTTTAAATTGATTGCTCACATTATAAATATGCCCAATACAGTTTTGATTTTAATCTTTGAAGGCCAAGCAAAATAAAATTATTTTACTAAAAAAGTATCCAAAAGAAATGTGCACATAGCTTTTACTAATATCTCTTCTATCCTGAGAGCAATAATTGCAATATAAGCTCACAAGAGTGATGAATAAAGAGGATTATATCTTATTCTAAATTTTGAGGTAATAAAAATAAAACAAGTTAACAAGTGCCCCTTTCATTTCATTGTTTCAGCCTGAATACCTGAGAAAGGTTAAGTTTGGGGGTTAGGAGAGTGCTGTGTGTCACCAGGCATGGGATAAATGTGAGGTTCAGGAGACATGGGGAAGAGTGAGGTTCAAGGTCATGGTGGAAAGGTAAGATGTGAGGGCTGCAGGGGCAGAAAAAACATATAGAAATAATGAAAAGGTGGGGTTCAGGGGTCATGGGTAATAGGAGAGATGCATGAGGTATAGAAGGTTGAAGTTTAAGGCTATGGAAGAAGGGTAAGACTCAGGTTATGACACTTTTTATTTATTATGATGCTTTATATTTAAAGAAATATATTTAAAGAAATATATTTAAAGAAACAAGGAAAGAAACTGGTTCCTTAAAGCATTCATATCTGGTAACATTATTTCTTTGATGTTTAAGAAACTGTAGGTCAAGACATACTAAAAAATAAAACTTCCCTAGTTTAATTTTGTTGTTCTTATTGTTGTTTGGTACCAACCTTTGTAATACCATTTGAAATGAACAGCTTTGCCACTCAGACCATCTAATTTGCAGCTAAATTGAGAAAGTATATTTTTTATTGTATAATGCATAAAATGTCACATGTATCTTAAAGTTTCATTCTCTTAATGTTTGCTTCTCTTATAGCAAAATCACATGAGCTTTCTAGCTGGGTGTATTCTGAATATTGTATAGTAAAATGCAGATGAAAGTGGATATTGTAATCTTCATTTACTGAGTTGCTACAAAACCATTTTCAGCTGCCGTTTCTTTCAGTAGGCCTGGTTCAACTTTCATATTCTACACATGCATATAATTTTCTCTAATGAGTGTTTACGACAATTTTAGACAGTGGAGTTAAAGAAAATTGACAACAAGAAAAATAAAAACGAATAAATTTCCACATACATTAGTATGCTATGGCTTTTTTCCTTTATTGGGTATGATAAAAAGTGTTTCTCTGCATTGCATGGTAATACATTTAATAGGTACCTTTAAGACATTTCAGAAGTAAAACAAAAAGTATCCTAATAGGACTAGATTATAAAGATCTTTGCAATGAGATAATAATTTAAATTATAGATACTTAAAAATATATTCCTAATGAATTAGCAAAACTCTTTCTAAACTTTGTAAAAGTTCTAAGTCACTCACAAGGAATTCCTTTAAGAAGATCCCATCACTTCATCCCTCTGAAACTTGCAGTGTGTGTAAAACATACATACATATATATATATATATATATGTAAAATCCAATATAACCCAATCTCTAGAGTTAGTGATTAAAATTATCTAACTGATATTTGCACACTCCTCAGTGATGTCTATGACTATTGATCAGCTCTGTTGAAACCATCCCTCCTCCACCCTTCATTCTAGATCACCAACTGTCACTCAGCTTCCCTGCAGACTGCTTGGGCTTCCATGTCCATTTACTCAATTGATATTTGAAATGTTAAGACAATTTGGAACAATATTTTCAGTAATGACAACACTTAGTCGCCATATCAAAATCCGTACTATTAAAATAATTTCAAGTTTTTGATTAAAATATCTGTTTAAAAGTGTTCTTTATCTTCTCCTTTATTAAGTGAATATCTTTCCAATTATTTAAATGATGGCCACTGCTCCCTACACACTCAGAGCCATAAGCACCACTAAAATGGGTTTCAGAGTTGTAAGGATGATTCATTTCCTTCATTTTTTTCTATTAACTGCATCTTCATTTACTTTTTATTTATTCATAGTCCTTCTAACCACTTGAAAAATTGTGAGTTTTGAACATTAATCACTATATTCAATTTAATGCTTGCGAGGCAATAGAAAGAACATTTTCTGAGTTTACTATTGCTAATATTTCAGTTTAATGAGAATAAAAAATATTAAAATTCTGCTGATTTTAAGTATCTATAGTTAAAATCTTAGATTGTATTAGATATTCATCTGTCCTATACTCATTTTTCTAACACTTCTTACATTTTCTTTCTAGTTGGTCATATAAACTTTTTGATACACTTCAATTTCAGAGCAATAGACTATGTACATGGAAAATTACTTTAATTTTTATGTAGTGCTTAAATGAGTCAGGATCAGAGTAAAAATGCAATTGTGCCTTTCAGTTTGCATTTTGCATGCATTTCAAAAAACTCATTTCTTACAATTTTTAATTAGATTTTATAAAACTAGTAATACCTTAGATTCAAAATGATGTTAAACCAGTTTAAGCAAAGGAAAGCTCTATTTTCTCTATTATATCATGCAGTGCCTGGTGATAGCTGCTTCTTAGTCAAGTATGCATGGCAGCTAAGATTGAGAGTCAGTTTTATCATCGATACTAGAGGCATGAATTAAGTAGGAGGATGTGTACTTTTTAAGATTCATCACTATAATGTCTGCTATTTGGAAGACTTAAAAGTTCTCAGTTAATATAAAGGAATTTTTGCTCTTTTCCTGGAGAAACTCTCATGCCTACTTTTACATTCTCGTAAAAGGATTTTACAAGTCCCAAGGCTGTCTTTGAATACATCTCCAGTACAATGTGGTATGTTAAAATTCCTACAGTGAATGGGCAGTTTTGTCTACTTTGCTCTTTTTGGAGTTTAGACAAGTAGCCATTATGGTTTAAGAAGAGAGTAAGTATTAAATTTGAACTTGGCTCTTCCATTTTCAGGGATTTGTTGTGATGGGAAAATGATGCTATATGAAAAGAATTTGAAAAAGTCAAGGTGCTATTATCATCAATGTGCTGGCATCTGCTAAGGTTTTAACTTCAATTATGTGAGCAGTTAATATGCTTTCTGGCAAGTGGTCATGCTAAACATCTTTCAGCAAATGTACTTCATAAACAGCCATTATGTTCTAATTTTTCTTATTGTATGAACTTACCTTGGATAATTCACAGCCCTCTAAAGGCTTAAAATTTTTATATTCTATCCTAATATGTTGTTACAGCTCAAAATATTATCAAAACTATCAAGAATTTTTAATGTAGATGTTACTACAACAATTCAAATCTGTTGTTTTTACTTTCAATAGGCTTTGTATTTTAGAAATTCAGAATAAAACTGAAGTGTCCACATTTCTTTACACAAACTTTACTAACATGCTTGGAATTATGTACTTCCATATAAATATTAAGTATTTTAAAATGCTCAGAAAAAATTAACAAAATCCTTTGTAGGAAAATTATCAGTGATTATCTAGCAGGCTCTCTTCTCCTTTGCTAGGGTTTCAGGAAGACTGAAATGGATCTATGACTAGGCATTGAGCTGACGTTGTTTCATTGAGCTCACTTTCCCAAATAAGTTGCCAGATGTTCAATTAATTTTAGGTCTTTCAATTAGTTTCAAGTCTATGTTATTAATCTCTAGCATACTGTAAAATTTCACATCTCCCATCTATTCACTGGCAGAAATGACTACAGGAGAATGTATTTTGGGCCTTTGTGAGCATTCATGATGTTCCTCTTACAGCTATAATTAAAATATTCACTTCATTAATAAAACAAGATCAGTTATAACTTTTCTCATTTTTCTATTTGATTGACTGTTACCATTTATATTTTAATTGTAATGAGAAGTTTATTTAATACATTATTTAAGAAATTTAATAAAGTTTTATTGTAATAACATGGGCTTACTACTAGCTTCCACCTCATCCTGCTGGCTTGATGGGGTAAGAATCTTCTGGCTAGTGGTCTTGGGTGAAATTCTGATAATAAGCATACTTCTTAACAGAAGTCATAGTTTCCTTTTTTTTTTAAAAAAATATGAAAACTACTACTTGACAGTCATTACGTTGAGGTCATAGGAATCATATCTCATCATGTTTAGATAGCATTTCTTTTAGACATGAAAGTGTGAGAAGTAGTTGACCAGCATGAGGAGTGTCAATGTGATCAGAATGTATGATAATATGTGTAGAAATGAAAAACAATAAATTTAATACAAAAGACATTACTTAGACAATTAACTTCAATTCATCTTAGGTTGGAGATAAATATTTTGAAATATTATAGAGATATATATTTATTGAATATGACAGCCCAGATTCTGCCTTATGATAGAACATGCAAAAAATCTAATAAAAATTAAATGGCTTATATATTTTTTATATAAAGAGCACTGGAAATTAAAATAATTTAATTTTTCCTGATAAACATTTATTGCTACTGTTTTAGAGCAAAGGCTAGTTCTATGAAGTGGCGATTAATACTAACATTTTTACTCCTATTTTAAAGCAGAGGTAAAATACCATAAGCATAGTATTTTATAAGAATTATTTTCATTGGTTACATATTTTTATTTTCTTGGAGAATTACAAAAACAAAGATGGGTATATTACTGACAGTAGACATGTTAAGGCAATTTCTGCAATCAAAAGTATAATTTGATAAAAACAATTCCTAAGACATAGATCTCTTAATATATTTTTGACTTTAAAATAAAACATGGATGACATATTATTAAAACAATGCCTTTAAACAACCAAGGCATTGTAATAAATTGTTAAATGTGATGATTACATTGGATTTGACAGTTAATTAGACACAATTATTTGATAAATAAATAACACATGGGAAGGTGAACTTAATCACTTGTGCATACAGAAGGTATAACCGATAAACTACAGGGTCATACAGTGATAATTCTTTTTTATTTTTTTTTTTTGCTTTGTTGTAAAAGTAGACACTACAACACAGAACAAAAACACAAGTTTAAAAAAATTCTTAAGGTTTTACTGATTTTAAAGTGGTCTCTCATAAAACATCCCATTTGAGAGGTGTATAATGATACAGTGGTGTGACCTCAGCACTAATGTGGGACCTAATGCTAAGCTAAAGGCCAGTCTGGGTAACATGATACTGTGCCAAAGTGAAAAACAAATGCCTGGATATGTCTCAGTGTCAGAGCCTACTACATGTGAGACCCCAAACTCAATCTTCATTCATATTTTTTTTTCAAAATAATGATTTACCAAAATATTCACAACACATTACACTAAAGAATTTAACAAGTTAAATAGTTATCAGGATGGTTCTCAAGAAGTTGTAAAATTTAGACACATTACAGAACTGTCAAGAAACAAGGTGTCTATTAGTAGCTTACATTGTTAAATCCTCACACTGAGAGCATTTAGTTTTCTAAATATATTGTGGTCAATAAATTTAAAAGTGATATCGATTAATTTTGTTTTGGTCTCAAAACATATACTTCATAAGTAAATTTTAAATGTTTGTGAATACATATCTGTAATCTACTTTTATTATTGTGAAAGATAAACTACCTATAAACTTTCAACATTTAAATTCTTTACAGCATGTCTATTTTTTGATGAGTTGATAACATGCATATTGAAAAATTAAATCTAAAAATGTTTCAAATGGCAAAACTTTCATAAGAAGAAAAAACAGCTAGGAACTGCCTTGAAATCCGGTAGGTATGGTATCTTGTGTGCCCTGTAATGATATAATGGACTTCTCTAGTGTTAATACACGGAAGAGATCACGAGACACATAGTGCTGACAATTCTTGTATCTACCATGCTATTCCAATTGCCTAGTCATGTTTACTTTCATAAAATTCCCCAGGTTTTAAAAGAGTATCCCTTCTCCACTTTTTAAGCTATACCTCCAAAGTAAAACTGCACTATAAACACCTGGCATAACAAACACACCGTGTCTGCTAGTGAATTCTGATTTACATAATAGTCGTAATTCTGAAAACTTCAGGCCATTTTAACCTTTTGGAAAACAAAACTACTTATCTTGCACTAAAGTTGCTTACTGTCTCAGAAATATTCCAATGCTGTTTTTTATCACTTTAGTTTGCGAACCAAAAATCTTTATACTGTCAAGAGAGGAAGATTTTCAATTTATTAATTTTATCTCAGTGGCTTCAGACTCAGCAGTTGTATAGCATCTCATTTTCTGCAAAATAGGGATACAATCAATGCTGGCACCTTATACTATTGTGTGAATTAATATGAAAGTGCTTTCAGCATATAGCAGAATATAATAGTTATTTTAATCTCCTCAAATGTTGGAGAATCACTTATAAAAATATGTCCTAATAATACTTCAGAGAAAATTTCTTATCTACTTATGTATTAAAAAACATTCTTTCAAAAATTTAATTTTAGAAGTTCATCTTTTAAAAAATGCTCAGAGCTAATGGCAATAAACCTTATGCTAATGAGAAAAAATGTCATAATGAGTATTATGATTATAGCATTGTAACAGTAACTTTGCTTTTCCCAAACATTTGAAGTGATATAAAAAGGGGTATGATAAGCTTAATTATATTGGTTTTAATTGTTTTACTGCAGACAAGTGATGACATTCTCAGTACTTGTTAAAAAAATTTACTTTGTTAAAACTTGAATCAAAATAGACAGATGACATGATCTCAATTGAGGATTAAGACCCACTGTTCTAAGAAACAGGGGATTTGTATCTGTATTTATAATATTAGTATAACTCTGTGCCCTCAGTATATTCTGCTTACAATTAAAAAAAAACAGTGAAAATATCTCCCTGGTTTCACACACAGAATAAAGCGGTATAATTATGAACATAAGAGAAACTAACAACAATAATAACAAAAAGCTGAGTGCTAATCTGTTCTGTGCAATGAAGACACCAGAGCAAATGCATCCAAGGTGACACTCTACACCGACACTACATCACTACAGGGACACTTCCATGAGAACACTGAAAACAATACCCACAAAATGACAGATTCACATGTGGAGAGGTACATGGAATAATGGTGTATGAGCATCAGTGTTTAAGCAATGTTAATTAATATAGGCTCAGAGTGGGCTGAGCTGAGTTGTCCCAGGTGGCTGTGGCCCTGGCCAAAGTTATAATGTCACTCTTTCCTATGTTTTGTCTTTTGTATTACCTTCCTTTTATTTTTTAATTTTTTTTCTCAAGCCAGGTATTTGAAAATCTAACATGTTTTTCAAAATGAGGAAGTTAATATAAAATCAAATTGTAAACAGATTCAAATTTTTACATATTTTATTTTTGTAAATTTACGATGACTAGATACATCAACATTTAAAATTTGCTCTAAGAACTTATAGAGAAAGGTCATCATTGGTCCATATACTCAACAAATATCTTAGGCACATAAAGAAAAGTTATTTAAAAATCAAAAGCTGATCAACAAAATAAAACAAACTTGAGAAGCCAATTAAGAAATGATAAGTATAATCTTTTAAAGCAATACTATTGGTCTTAAAATAGGTACTAAATGAGACAGATTACACTTTAAAAATCCAAATAAAATATTTCAAATGCTCAGAGGAAGTAAGAATGTTCATGCTCAGCAGCACCTGTGCAAGGAATTACTTAAGGCTTTGAATGAGAAGCAAACTCCTCAGCTATTGGTGAGATTTCCATGTGGTCACCTCTATTCTAAAATATAGAAAGTTAGTTTTATGAGTTCTCTTGTGTAGATTAAGTAAGTCATACACACACAAGTGATATTTTCTGAAACAATGAAATCAAATATAGAAAGTTTAACCTCTAATTTTTTCTCTACTCTTCAAAACATTGGAAATATACAACATTTGTCATTTAAAAATTACTTCTTATACCACCAGTCTGGGGGTAAGTAGTTATGAAAATTGCCCTTATTTTAATCCCTGTGTACACATTTCCCACAAAAGAACGCTGAAATGTGCCCATAAAAAAGTAGCAAAAATCCCCCCAAACCCAAACCAAACCAAACCAACCAACCAACCAACCAACCAACCAAAAAAGGAACTCCCATGTATCTTGATACTATTAAATAGCTAAATACTAAAGATCTTTAAGGGTTGTGTCTATGAGATGATGAACAGCAAATGATTAAGTATTATAAATAATTTATGTATCAAATATACTGTGTAGAGAATTTTCTCAACAGTCTTTCCCTCAAAAGTTAGAAAACAAGATTGGGATTTTATGAAGAGATTTGTGTTGTATTAGTATGTGTTCTAATCACAATTCAATTCTTGAGTAGGCTTCAATTTCTAAGAGTCATGCTTTGTTTTATAGTGTTAACCTGGATTGATTTCTAAGACTGTGGTCTTTCTTTAGTTAGAATCCTTTCCAAAGTTTGATTCTGCAAGGGACAATATAAAATGCCACAATCACCAAGACTATCCAAGATGGTTTAAGTATATTGGATTATGTCACTATAATACTATTCCAGTTCTATTTTCTACTATAGAACTGATCCATCTTAGTATTTAGGATAAAAACAAAGTATGAGAAAAGTGTGAAAGTTTTGGGGTGTTTTCATATTAAATTTGGTTTAGACTATCTTAAAAAGCAAATGGACACAACTATATATTATTTGAAATGCAGTACTTTTGGCATAGAACAAAACTATAAAGCTGGATGAGCCAATGGAAATGAGTAACATTTTATTATCCAGATGCTCCCAATAGTTACAAATTAAAAACAAATCAGCCAATCAAAAGAATTTATTGTAATTTGAATTCTCATGTCTGGTATGTTCAAATGAGTCTTCTACCAACAGTACTTTTGTTCCACCAGAAAGAAAAAAGGAAACTAAAAGCAAAAACATCAAACCGGACACATCAGTGAGTTTCATATATATTTATCTTCTTCAAGCATTTTCAAATTGGAGATGCTATATTAACAACAGAAAGATGACCATATGTTATCCTAAAACATCTTCAATATTCACTGTTTCCAGGGAATACATCTCACCAGGGGCAATACTTTTGATCATGTGCAAGTCACACTCACGAAGACCAGGCCTCTACAGTTGAAATGCCACATTACTTCCTTGTTCTATGTGAGAAAGAGCACTGCCATTTCAGGGTTTGGTTATCAAACATTCAGATGTGATTTCACTTACGTGGTGGTCTTTTACTTGACATGAGTTAACGCAGGTTCAAACTGGTCCTCTATAGATTTCAGCAGTAGATAAGCTGGTATAATATGGGGCAGTACTGCCTTCAATGCAAATTCTTCATACCTAAGTGCTAAATGCCTGGCCTTTTCAAATAAATGCACAGCTACCTTGATTTTCACAATAAGCCTGTATTTCCACAGGACAATATTTTTTTTCACACAATATATGGCAAAACAGGTGTTAAATTACTTAACAGAACTCATGTTTAAATAATTAAAACTAATTTGTGTTTAAAGCTATTTGCAGATTTATTAGAGAAACAAATACAAATATGCATTTCTACAGAACTGTTTTTTTTTTTTTTTCCAAAATGAGCTCAAAACTTGTTCCACAGTTTTCACTTGTTTATATATCTAATGGCAACCCAGGTATTGGCCTCTGCACCACTTTTAATGAGACAATTGCCCTTCCATCGCAATTATAAAAAACTATTTAAAAAAAAATCCAGCACATACACGTTAAATATTTTCCTTAAAAAAATAATCTAATCAAAATATTGAATACTTTAGATTTAAACAATATTTTATTTACAAATCTGATTTGATGTACTTTATTAATTATACAAGGTAATGCTTCAATTTTTCAAGAACAGTTGCTTTTTGTTTTTATAGACCAGTGGAATGACATCCTATCTAGTAATATGTTCTACACTTCATTTTTTTTTCAAAATTAACACAAGTTCTGATACTTTCTCTTTTTTTGTAAAAATGTTATTTAATCGGGGCACATATCAGATGAAACAAAAAAATAACATGCATAATTCCAAAACCAATTTTAAAGTAATGATACTTACCCTTTACGTAAAAAGACATCTATGGACAACAGTGCACAACAATATTATGTACTCATGTTTATGAGAAACCAAGCAGGAGGTAAAATGAGTTCATCCTGTTTTCTAATCATAAGCAATTTCATATGGCTGTTTGCATCATTTAAATAAAGTGTATATATTAAATTTCTAAGATTACATTGCACTCAAAATTATTATGTATAGCCATGCTTGCCCTGTATTGATGACTGATGAATTTTTGATACTAACAGAGTAACTGGTCTTAAATTGTGTATGTGATGTAGAGTGTTACATTATATTTTCATCTCCTTTCAATTGCTGCCTTGGAAAGCAAGAATTTCCTTCTTGGAGAATAATTACAGTAAACAAAATTTACTTAAGGACTCAGTGAGGAATCATTATATGAATCAAAAATGTATCATAAGAATGGATTAAAAGGAATGTCATTACCAGTACCTCTGTTGAAGTCTATTACCACCATTAAAATTTCTAAGAAAAGATAGGGCCTGTAACATGGGGAATCCATTCATTGTCAAATTACTAAAATCTACCAATTTAATGCTTTCATACTGTTTATTTTTTCCAATAAAAAAATAAATCTCATACATTAGAAGTGGTACACAAAAAACTGGGATAAAATTTATCAGATTCTTGATAGCACCATTTACACATTCTTAAAGTAAACATTAATATGCACTTTCTTAGAAAGCGATATAAATAT